>ONZH01003265.1:0-22667 GCA_900303285.1 Rhinella marina
GCTGTGATAGTGGCGTAATAGTGCGACTTGGGCGCGTTATATGCACCCAGACATGCTTCCCCTGCTGTCCCAGTTGCATTCCAGCAGTGTTGGCATCCTTTTCTGAGGTTTCAGGGTGGACTTGGTGACCTCCAAGTGGTCGAATTGAGATTTCCAAGTGGCGAGCATTTTTTCCCCATAGACTTTAATGGGATTCGATATCTGGTCGAATAGTCGAATTTCGCGGTCTATTCGAATCGAATTTCGAAATTTCGAATATTTCACTACTCGCTCATCTCTAGTCGTAAACTGTTATTTGGGGATACGCCAGGGCTCAGAATGGGAAGAGCGGCGTCTGCATTTTCTAACATGGAATTTTCTGTCATGGTTTTTAAGAGCGATAACTTTTTAAATTTTTTTGTGGAGTGAGCTGCATGAGGGCTTATTTTTTGCGGGACAAGCTGTGCTTTTTATTGGCACCATTTTGGGGTACATTTGGCTTTCTGATCACTTTTTATCTCATTTTTGGGAGGTTAAGTCACAAAAAAGCAGTTTGGTTTCATTTTTCTATATTTTTTTTTTTACACCATTCACTTGATGGGGTAGATCATATGATATTTTTATAGATCCAGTTGTTACGGACGTAACGATACCAAATATGTCTATTTTTAAATTTTTCTACATTTAACACAATAAGAGCATTTTTAGAAAAAAAACAAACATGTTTTTGTGTTGCAATTTTTAGAACTATATTTTTTGATTTGTCTGGCTATGTTCTTGTGTGGGGGCTCATTTTTTGTGGGATAGTGTTTGTCTACTGGGAATATTCTTCATTGAACCTCACCTCATTCTGCAGTATTGCAAGGGTTAACCCTCCTTTGGTTCTGTGTGCAGCACCTAGGCTGTTTCTAATGTGTATCCAGCTTCATCTGTATATGCTGTGCTGTTTATTTCATTCTCTGCCTGACCAATAGGTTTACTAGCTAGCCAGATTCTTCGAAGGTTTGCTATAATCTGCTTGTCTGCCTGTGTACTGACTTCTTCCTGACTCTCTGCTTTTTGACCTGAGCCATACCTGATCACCATACTGTACTGCCTGTCCTGACCTTTGCACGGTTTCATGGAGTCAAAAGAATTCTGCCTGCCCTGACCTTGGCCTGTTATTGACAATGGCTTTGTCTGATCTCTTGGTGCCCTGCACCTGTGGCTCTGACCACTGATTATTGGGGCAGCTCACTACTCTGTAGTTGGCTTCTACATCGGTCAGCAAGGCCACTGTAAAATGTTATATCTTTTTGTTTGAAGCCTGAAATGTGGCAAAAAGTTGAAAAGTTCCAGGGGGCTGAATACTTTCGCAAGGCACTGTATGTGCAGTCCTGACAGGGTCAGCAGGCAATGATAGCTGACAGGAGAGATCCGCCAATGCATAATAATCATCTCTGCAGAAGGTCATTCCCACACTGTAAGGCGGCTGGGCCCCAATGTGCCTACATGTGTTGAGGGGGCCTGACAAAATCATAGTAGCTGAAGGTTGTCCTACAGTGCCACCGCTTTTGCTGATGGAACATAAAAATTAGTGACCACGGACATTGTAGTTGACACACGTTGGGAGACCCAAGTGCATTGGGCGTTGTAGTCCCTGTCTCCAGGAACAGCAAAGAACTTTTATCAAGCAGCACGCCAAGTATGAGAATTTTTTATTTCATGCACACGCGTGTCTCTTTATTTTTTTGTAACTTTTTGCATAGTGAAGGCTAAAGCAAAAACAGGCTTCTCTATAAAGTTTGAGTGCAGCTTGTGTTAACTTGTGCCTGCTCGAGAGCAGGGAGAGCTTAGAATCTGGGGTGCGTGGTCTGTATTACCATGTGCAGGGAGTTGTTGGGGTACCTTCTGGCCCGTAATTCAACAGATGGTGGCAGGGTATTCTGGGATGTGTGGACTGTATTGGGGGTGTAGTTTATGCTCAATGCACAGCCAGAGCGGAAGATGAGTTCAAGATTGACGAAATGGAGTAAATTAACCCCTTGCAGTTGCATCCATGTCACGTTCTTGGGCGGTTACATACAGGGACGTAGCTGAAGATTCATGGGCCCTGGTGCAAGAGTTCAGCTTGGACCCTCCCTCCCTTTGTAGCAAGGGGCAGGGGAGCACCTAGCCTTTCTACTGCCTGAGGTAAAAATTTAAATGCCCCCCATGCCAAATTCTCAACCTAACCCCTTCCCTCCATCCCTCCTGTCAAAGAGGTTGTCCTCGTTTTACTATTGATGATCTATCCTCAGGATATAAGATCCACGTGGGGGTCCGACCCTCAGCACTCCTGCCCATCATCTGTTTGAAGAGAAGGCAACGCTCATAAGAACTCTGCCTTCTCTGCTCTGTTCACCAAAGCAATCGCAGTGATGAGCAGTGTAATTACAAGTATGGCGCCCCAGTGGCTTCTATGGGAGAACTTCTTCTTATACTCGTGTGGCAGAGTAGAGAAGGCTGCGTTGCTTTCTCTTCAACCAGCTGACCGGGAGAGGTCAGGAGTCGGACCCCCACCAATCTGACGTTGATGACGTATTCTGAGGATAGGTCATCAATCGTAAAAAGCAGAGAACCCCTTTAAATACATATTTGGAAAACATTACATACAGCGCTAAAAAAAAAAAAAAGGTAATACAGCGCCACATAACTCTTACATCCAGTGACGTCTCCTTAGATGTAGATGTTCTCTTTCCTCATCTTCTCCATTCAGACCAGACCACCATGATGACTTCTTTCAGCCATCTCTTCTCTCTGCAGAGTTTGACATCTTAGTTTCCTACTTTTCCACCTTCTGAACACCCCATCCTGCCACCCCCAATACTATACTGCAGAAACAGCCCCCCTGACAATACTAGTACCACAAGATACTGCCCCATTCAATAAATAAAAAATAACTGCGCTCAAAAATAATGTCCCCCAAAAATAATTGTGCTAAGCTGATACTGTGCCAGGGTGCCCCCCACAGTAATAGTGCTCCCCAAAGTCCCACCAATAGAAATAATCTGCCAGAGTGCATAGTGTTAACAGTTCTCCCAATAGTAACAATGCCCCCATTGTGCCCATACTAGTAATCATGTACCCCATAGCCCCAGTACTAATATCTCTCCTTATAATGTGTCCCAATAGAAAAATACCCCCTAATGTTGCCCAGTACAAAAAATACCCCCTTACCTTTCAGATCAGACCCCACATCTCAGACTTCAGATCAGACCCCCTTTAGACCTCTAAGTCAGGCCTCATGTCAGACCCCAGTTTCAGACCTCAGATCAGACCCCCATTAGACCTGCATGTCAGACCCCCCATATCAGACCTCAGACCAGACCCTATTAGACTTCTCATTTCTCCCCCATACGAGACCTTAGATCATGCCCCATTAGACCTCCAGCCCCCCCCATATCAGACCTCAGATAAGAACCCCATTAGACCTCCAGATCCCCCCATATCAGACCTCAAACCAGACCCCCATTAGACCTCTCCAAACCCCCGAATATCAGACCCCCCAATAGACCTCCATGGCAGACCCCCCATATCAGACCCTATTAGACCTCTCATATACCCCCATATCAGACCTCTCAGACCCCCCATATCAGACCTCAAACCAGACCCCCATTAGACCTCTCCAAACCCCGAATATCAGACCCCCCAATAGACCTCCATGGCAGACCCCCCATATCAGACCTCAGACCAGACCCTATTAGACCTCTCATTTCCCCCCATATCAGACCTCTCAGACCCCCCATATCAGACTTTAAAATAAATACAGTAACTTACATCCCTGCTCTGTTCTCTCATCGGGGCCCGAGCTACACAGTCACCAGACTGCCTGCAGCGTCAGGTCATAGGGCGCTCTGTACGTCCTGATGCTGTAGGAAGCCCGGACACAGCAGCCCGACCCTCGAGAAGAGCGAGCAGGAGGAGGGGTAAGAACAGTGCACACAACGCTTCACTCCCCCACTTCGTGTAGACTAGTGATCGCTTCCATCATGGAAGCGCTCACTGGTATTCCCTTTATGCACTGCATTTTATAAAGGGAAAAGTACAGCACCACTGGCAAGGGATGCCCTGTAGGCCTCTCTGGCTTAGGGGCCTGGACGCTACTGTCACCCCTATAGTTACACCAGTGGTTACATATGTGACAACTAGAAATACAGGTTCTACTTGGTTAACATCAAGAATTATAGGATCCTTCCCTTGTAAATTTCTCCCCTGAATAAAAGGGTAGACTAACCCTGTGGATAATCGAGTACAGGGGTTGTATATGTAGCGTCATACATGTGCCATGCAAAGTGTGATTAATACTGAAAAGGGCTCACCTCTACCTGGACATGTTAACTATACACATCGAGGGGACATTAAAGAAGAACTCCCACAAATGTTTTTATTCTCTGACCTGTTAGAAAGGTGCATGATGTAATCTCTAGTGAATATAATCTTCTTATGTATTTGTGAGTTATCCCCTCTCTTCTAATTGTAGCTGTGTCATGTGACCAACTTCCTGACCTCCAACTGACCCAGGACAGGAAGCCAGTCACTGCTCTATTCATTCCTATGAGACTGAGAGTGAGGCTCCCATAGGAATGCAAAGAGAATTAGACTTCCTGTCCACACATAAGATGCTGTGTGAGGTGGTGGGTCTAATTCCTAGTCACATGACACAGATGAGAAGCATCAGGGAGATATAACTCACAAATACAGACACTGGTAAGAAAATGGCATTCACTACAGATTACATCATGTACATTTCTAGCAGGACATGGAATAAAATTTGCGGGAGTTCTTCTTTAACATCCTAAACTTCCGGGGCATTTCATAAGTTAAAGTGTAACTATCATTCTTTTTTTATTTGTCTAATGTGTAGGGGCAGTGATACTGAACACTTTTGTAATATACTTTAAATACTGAAATAAAGTGGCCATTTTGAGCCTTAGCAACGCTCCTGACTGTGTTATGTAAACAGAAGACAGAGGAGCGTTGCTAAGGCTCAAAATGGCCACTTTACAGCTATTTTTCTAATAGAAATGTACAATTTCAGTAATTGAAGTATATTACAAAAATGTTCAGTGTCACTGCCCCTATACATTACACAAATAAAAAAAGAATGACAGTTACACTTTAAAGGGGTTCTCCGGAAATTAAGAAAATGAAAATACTTAAATATTACTTCATTATAAATATATTCCCTAATACCTTTCATTAGTTATAATGGCTCGTTTTGTCTGGGGAGCAATCATTAGGAGAAACAAAATGGCCGTCGTCCTAATAGTACACACAGAACCTGTCCTAATCACACTGGAGGACAAGTTACTTCACAACACTGAGGTAAAGAGCTGCCTCATCCTCCTGTCTGCCCTGCTTGTCAAGTGTTATAATCCTGAATACAGCAGATAAGAACTTTAGCGGAATCTCTGGGGAATTTAGTACAGAGAGGACGGACAGGACAGATTGTGGCTGTGGTAATGAAGACTGCATACAAGAGCTGCTGCTCATTAGCCACACCCCCACAATCCTCTCATGTCTCATCATCATCATCTCCATTCTCCCAGAGACTGTATTCAGGATCGTAATCCATGACAAGCAGAGCAGAGAGGAGGATGAGGCAGCTCTTTACCTCAGTGTTGTGAAGTAACTTGTCCTCCTGTGTGATTAGGACAGGTTCTGTGTGTACTAATAGGACGCCGGCCATTTTGTTTCTCCTAATGATTGCTCCCCAGACAAAACGAGCCATTATAACTAATGAAAGGTATTTGGAAATATATTTATTATAAAGTAATATGTAAGTATTTTCATTTTCTTAATACCCGGAGAACCCCTTTAAGCTAGGCCCCAGGTGTGGCAAACTGGAAAATAGGGCATTTCAAGAGGAAGCGAGATGGATTTAAAGGGGTTCTCCGAGTTATATATATTAATGATCTATCCTCAGGATAGGTCATCAATATCAGATCGCGGGGGTCTGACACCCAGCACCCCCGCCGATCAGCTGTTTGAAGAGGAGGCGCGCGCCGTACCAGCGCTGCCTCCTCTTCACTGTTTACATGCTGGCCGACACGGGGGTAGTGGTGAGTAGGTGTAATTACACCTCACCGCCCCATTCATATCTATGGAATATATAAGCTTTTATTTAGTTTTTGGCCGCATCTAAAATGAAAAATTCTTTCTTGATTCAACGCTCATAAGATCTTTATTGTAGATTATACAGTAACGACACTACATATTCATACACGCCATTTATCATTATAACAGGAAGTAGAATTAACCCTCTCCTGCGCTCTATACTATCACTATAACAAGAGGTAAAGTTATAACATCATTAAAAGGTTACAGCAATGACACAATACATCCATCAATAATATTAACATCAATATCCACTACTTTTTGGTTATGTGTACACAGAGTATCTTACTGCATCCATTGCTATAATCGCCATCCATGCTATCATACGTAATACAGGGAAAGTTCATGGAGAGGGACATGGGACTCTTTACACATACAGTTTCTATGTCCATATTCTCAGTAATCATATAGGAGTAGACTCAGCAATATTGTATATATACAGCTTAGTATCACTGTGTACATGGGGGAGTAGATGATGTACGTATCAGTGTGGGTGGAGGTGTGAATACAGTGATAAGAAGCAAGGTTTATGGGGACAGTTCATCTTCACTGCTCTGGAGGTAAACAAGTCTCTTCTTCTCGTCCTTATATCCACAGTACTTTTCCTCCAAGGATCCAGGTCACAGTTGACCTCAGAGAAATAGAATTTGGTTCCTTGGAGATCCAATATTCCAGGCAAAAAAAATATATTGTAACTGGATTTCAGGCTGGGGCTTCACGGTGACGTGTCCTGTGATGTGAAAATCACAAGGTCGCATTGTGATACTGCATCTAATGATTGTCAATGAGGTCACAACGTGACACGTTGAGACCCCATTGACACAGCACTTGGATGTCATAGGCAACTTTGCCAACATCTACAACACGTTGTCATGTAGCCCCAACCTTAATGTCTATGAATAGCATGGGTTCCAAATTCTTTTTTACTCCTCTTAACATATTCCAGAAACTATATATATAGTTTTGTCTCATTTGATGACTTTTAGAATTTGATTGCGTGAATTTTCTGATGTCTAATAAGATGTGATTTCTCGGTAAAACATCTCCCACATTCTGAACATGAATACGGCCTCTCTCCTGTATGACCTCTCTCGTGTGTAGCAAGATTTGATTTCTGTGTAAAACATTTCCCACATTTTGAACACGAATACGGCTTCTCTCCTGTGTGACTTCTCTTATGTATAGCAAGATAAGATTTATATGTAAAACATTTCCCACATTCTGAACATGAATATGGTTTCTCTCCTGTGTGAATTCTCTCATGTTTAATAAGTTCTGATTTACATGTAAAACTGGTTCCACATTCTGAGCATGGATATTGTCCCATCCCTGTATGAGTTCCCTCATGTCTAACAAGGTGTGATTTTTTGGCAAAGAATTTACCACATTCTGAGCATGAGTATGGCTTCACTCCTGTGTGAATTCTCTCATGTTTAACAAGATCTGATTTCCATGTAAAACATTTCTCACATTCAGAACATGAATACGGCTTCTCTCCTGTGTGACTTCTCTTATGTTTAACAAATTCTGATCTCCATGAATAACACTTCCCACACTCTGAACATGAATATGGCGTCTCTCCTGTGTGACTTTTCTCATGTGTAACAAGACTTAATTTCCGTGTAAAACATTTCTCACATTGTGAACACGAATAAGGCTTCTCTCCTGTGTGAGTTCTAATATGTCTAGCAAGACTTGATCTCTCTGTGAAGCACCTCGAACATTCTGAACAGGAGTATGGCTTCTCCTCTGTTTGAATTCTTCTTTGTGTAAAAAGACTTGAGCTTTTTGTGGATTCTTTACCACACTGAAATCTTTCACCCCCTTTCTGACTTGTGGTAACAATCTGTGATTGGTCAGGAGAAGGTTCCTCGTGATGAGGAGGATTATATAATAAATCTGTTCTGTGAGGTCCTGGGTGTACATTAATGGTAATGAGGTTTTCTCCTGAAGGGCTCTGCATCATATCTTCATCTTCTACTTTATAATTTTGTAATAATATCGCATTTTTCTTAAAATCTTTACTGGGATTCCCTGTGAAAATAAAAATGGGAATAAAAAGTCCCAGAACACCCTTTTATTTCAGAAACTAAAGGGAAAATGAAAGATCTGAATACCCCAGCAAGTAATGGGGTGAGGTGGCCTATCTTTTAGGTTATGTCTGGAACATGGCTGCCATCTTGAAAACCGCCACACTGGATCAAGCGCAATGGGAAGGGGGTCATGTAGCATATCGAAGAAGACCAGAATTCTCTCAGAAATCGATTGCCGCAGTTGCATTGCAATATTTCTTGTGTTCAAAGTTCTGTGTCTAGAACCAGAGACAACACATTGAACACGTCAATTAGCTGTGCATCACAGGGAACGTTCCCGATTGTTATTGCAACTTTCTGTGTTGATAACTTTTGAAACACAAGAGATACAGCAAATCTGAATGTGGCAATCCATTTATGAAAAAAAAATCAGGTCTTCTTTGATATGCTACATGACCCCTTTCCCGTTGGAAAAATTTGCTCTTGATCCAATATGGCAGCTTTCAAGATGGCGGCCATGTTCTGGACATAGCCTAAAAAGTAAGTCCCCTCACCCATCACTTGCTGAGGTAATCAGATATTTCATTTTCCGCTTCGTTTCTGAAATAAAAAGGTGTCCTCAGACTTTTGACTCACCCTGGACTGAGAAGACAAACGTATAATATTACTATTAAAGGGGTTCTCCGGGAATTAAGAAAATGAAAATTCTTAAATATTACTTTATTATAAATATTTTCCCCAATACCTTTCATTAGTTATAATGGCTCGTTTTGTCTCGGGAGCAATCATCAGGAGAAACAAAATGGCCGCCGTCCTATTAGTACACACAGAACCTGTCCTAATCACACAGGAGGACAAGTTACTTCACAGCACTGAGGTAAAGAGCTGCCTCATCCTCCTCTCTGCTCTGCTCGTCAGAGATTATGATTCTGAATACAGATGATAAGATCTTCAGCTGAATCTCTGTAGGAATGGAGTTCATGAGAAGATGTGGCTGATGAGCAGCTGCACTTGTATGTAGTCTCCATTACCACAGTCTGTCCTGTCCATCCTCTCTGTACTTCATGTCTCCTCATGGACTTCATTCCTACAGAGATTCAGCTGAAGATCTTATCAGCTATATTTAGGATCATAATCCCTGACAAGCAGAGCAGAGAAGAGGATGAGGCAGCTCTTTACCTCAGTGTTGTGAAGTAACTTGTCCTCCTGTGTGATTAGAACAGGTTTTGGCCCTTCTGTGCCCAGTGGCCTTCACATTAATAAAAGTCAACTTAAAAGAAAATATCCATCACCGCATTCCTCAGCACAAAATTCATTACTTACTTAAAGAAGAACTCCCGCAAAAAATTTTTTATTCTCTGACATATTAGAAAGGTGCATGATATAATCTGTAGTGAATGTAATCTTCTCATCAGTGACTGTAATTGAGAGTTATTTCCTCTCTTCTTATTGTAGCTGGGTCATGTGACCAACTCCCTGACCTCCAAGTGACCCAGGACAGGAAGCCAGTTACTGCTCTATTCATTCCTATGAGACTCAGAGTGAGGCTCCCATAGGAATACATAGAGAAATAGACTTCCTGTCCGCACATAAGATGCTGTGTTATCTGGTGAGTCTGATTGCTGGTCACATGACACAGATGAGAAACATCAGGGAGATATAACTCACAAATACAGACACTGGTAAGAAAATGACATTCACTACAGATTACATCATGTACATTTCTAGCAGGACATGGAATACATTTTTTTGTGGGAGTTCTTCTTTAATAGACCTGATGAAGCTGGTGGATTCACTAGAAAAATTCATGGCATAAAGCCCACCCAGAACTTAACTAAAAGGCCTGAGGCGGAGGTGGCTTGGAAGGAGCTTGTCAAAAAAGCTACAGGTCTCCAGCACCTTGTTGTGTCCTTTACACTAAAAATTCAGTTCTAAGGGGAACGAGGGTCCTATCAAGAATGAAAAAGGTGGAGCTAATGAAGTGTCCTGTGAGTGCAGGTGACATCACTGAGACGTCCGTGTCTGTACAATAATCACAGGTGACATCACTGAGACGTCCGTGTCTGTACAATAATCACAGGTGACATCACCGAGACGTCTGTGTCTGTACAATAATCACAGGTGACATCACTGAGACGTCCGTGTCTGTACAATAATCACAGGTGACATCACTGAGACGTCCGTGTCTGTACAATAATCACAGGTGACATCACTGAGACGTCCGTGTCTGTACAATAATCACAGGTGACATCACTGAGACGTCCGTGTCTGTACAATAATCACAGGTGACATCACTGAGACGTCTGTGTCTGTACAATAATCACATGTGACATCACTGAGACGTCTGTGTCTGTACAATAATCACAGGTGACATCACTGAGACGTCCGTGTCTGTACAATAATCACAGGTGACATCACTGAGACGTCCGTGTCTGTACAATAATCACAGGTGACATCACTGAGACGTCCGTGTCTGTACAATAATCACAGGTGACATCACTGAGACGTCTGTGTCTGTACAATAATCACAGGTGACATCACTGAGACGTCCGTGTCTGTACAATAATCACAGGTGACATCACTGAGACGTCTGTGTCTGTACAATAATCACAGGTGACATCACCGAGACGTCTGTGTCTGTACAATAATCACAGGTGACATCACTGAGACGTCTGTGTCTGTACAATAATCACAGGTGACATCACTGAGACGTCTGTGTCTGTACAATAATCACACGTGACATCACTGAGACGTCTGTGTCTGTACAATAATCACAGGTGACATCACCGAGACGTCTGTGTCTGTACAATAATCACAGGTGACATCACTGAGACGTCTGTGTCTGTACAATAATCACAGGTGACATCACTGAGACGTCTGTGTCTGTACAATAATCACAGGTGACATCACTGAGACGTCTGTGTCTGTACAATAATCACAGGTGACATCACTGAGACGTCTGTGTCTGTACAATAATCACAGGTGACATCACCGAGACGTCTGTGTCTGTACAATAATCACAGGTGACATCACTGAGACGTCTGTGTCTGTACAATAATCACAGGTGACATCACTGAGACGTCTGTGTCTGTACAATAATCACAGGTGACATCACTGAGACGTCTGTGTCTGTACAATAATCACAGGTGACATCACTGAGACGTCTGTGTCTGTACAATAATCACAGGTGACATCGGAGCTTCCTGATAATCATGGAGACTGGAGTGCACCGAAAGGAGGCCAAAAACACCACAACCAAACAGCTTTAACCCCTTAACAGCTGTTAACAGCTTAACACATTGAACACGTCAATTAGTGGTGCATCACAGGTAACGTTCCCAATTGTTATTGCAGCTGGTTAAAGATCCATATAGGAGACCCCCAGAATGCTGATTCCAGGAAAGCTGTATAGTGTGCACTAGATTATAGACATCTGACTGCTTTACTCACTACTTTCTCCATTCCTGATTCCATACCTGTGGTGACATCTCCTGGAATGTCCTCCTCCACCTCACTCTTACACGGGGGATCGCCCATCATCCTCTCTTCTTCATCCTCCACTTTAATATCAGTCAGATCTTCTCCCTGATTTGTCATCTGTAACAATTCAGTACAATACAGCAGACAGGTGGGAAATCTAACAGATCCACATAAGAGACCCCCACAATCTATGACCCCCCTATATAGATGTGTATAGGGCTCAGCTCCATCTACCTGAGGGTTCTCTGGGACCTTCTCCTCTGGACAGTCCTGGGAATACAGAGGACGGGGACATCTCCTCCTGGATCCATCTGTGGAGAATACATGGCCTCCATTACATGTCACTGCACACACGTGTATACACTGCACATGACGGCTCTTACCTTGTGATATAAGAGGCTGGGGCTCCTCCATTACATATCACTGCACACACGTGTATACACTGCACATGACGGCTCTTACCTTGTGATATAAGAGGCTGGGGCTCCTCCATTACATATCACTGCACACACGTGTATACACTGCACATGACGGCTCTTACCTTGTGATATAAGAGGCTGGTGCTCCTCCATTACATGTCACTGCACACACGTGTATACACTGCACATGACGGCTCTTACCTTGTGATATAAGAGGCTGGTGCTCCTCCATTACATGTCACTGCACACACGTGTATACACTGCACATGACGGCTCTTACCCTGTGATATAAGAGGCTGGTGCTCCTCCATTACATATCACTGCACACACGTGTATACACTGCACATGACGGCTCTTAACTTGTGATATAAGAGGCTGGTGCTCCTCCATTACATGTCACTGCACACACGTGTATACACTGCACATGACGGCTCTTACCTTGTGATATAAGAGGCTGGTGCTCCTCCATTACATGTCACTGCACACACGTGTATACACTGCACATGACGGCTCTTACCTTGTGATATAAGAGGCTGGTGCTCCTCCATTACATGTCACTGCACACACGTGTATACACTGCACATGATGGCTCTTACCTTGTGATATAAGAGGCTGGTGCTCCTCCATTACATGTCACTGCACACACGTGTATACACTGCACATGATGGCTCTTACCTTGTGATATAAGAGGCTGGTGCTCCTCCATTACATATCACTGCACACACGTGTATACACTGCACATGACGGCTCTTACCTTGTGATATAAGAGGCTGGTGCTCCTCCATTACATGTCACTGCACACACGTGTATACACTGCACATGATGGCTCTTACCTTGTGATATAAGAGGCTGGTGCTCCTCCATTACATATCACTGCACACACGTGTATACACTGCACATGATGGCTCTTACCCTGTGATATAAGAGGCTGGGGCTCCTCCATTACATATCACTGCACACACGTGTATTCACTGCACATGACGGCTCTTACCTTGTGATATAAGAGGCTGGTGCTCCTCCATTACATATCACTGCACACACGTGTATACACTGCACATGACGGCTCTTACCTTGTGATATAAGAGGCTGGCGCTCCTCCATTACATGTCACTGCACACACGTGTATACACTGCACATGACGGCTCTTACCTTGTGATATAAGAGGCTGAGGCTCCTCCATTACATATCACTGCACACACGTGTATACACTGCACATGACGACTCTTACCTTGTGATATAAGAGGCTGGCGCTCCTCCATTACATGTCACTGCACACACGTGTATACACTGCACATGACGGCTCTTACCTTGTGATATAAGAGGCTGAGGCTCCTCCATTACATATCACTGCACACACGTGTATACACTGCACATGACGGCTCTTACCATGTGATATAAGAGGCTGGTGCTCCTCCATTACATGTCACTGCACACACGTGTATACACTGCACATGACGGCTCTTACCTTGTGATATAAGAGGCTGGGGCTCCTCCATCATGGCCTCCTTGTACAGATCCTTGTGTCCTTCTATATACTCCCACTCCTCCATGGAGAAATAGACAGTGACATCCTGACACCTTATAGGAACCTGACAACACAATGACACCGTCATCACCCAGACCCCTCCAGTGCTGTTACTGGAGAATTTCCCAGCATTCCCAGCAGTGTCACCTCTCCAGTCAGCAGCTCCATCATCTTGTGGGTGAGTTCTAGGATCTTCTGCTCATGTATCAGGGGGTGAGGCTCTGTGATGGGGTGAGGGGTCCTGCTCCGCCCTCCTGACTCCTGGAGATGGATGATGGGAGTCACACAGTCCCCCGATGTCTTCTTCACTATTGTGTACTCCTGTGGATGGAGAGAGACACTTAGGGAATAAACCCTTCAGGGGCCATGTGCTTTCCTCCGGCCCTTTCCTCCTGGGTACAACGTGCCTACTTACCTTCTCATGGCTCCTACAACATGACTATTGGTCACTGGTCACATGACACATCACTCACCATATTGGGGGCTGATCTTCAGGTTCTCCATCACTTGGAAGGTCTGGAGGCCGTTCTACAGGACCCTGGACTCTTCCTATCACTTCCTATGATGGATTCTCCTTCCCGATGTCTGACTTGTTACAGAATACAATAAAGAGGAGAGAAATCTAGAAAAGTTTACCTCTCCGCTCAGCAGGGAGATGATCTCCAAGGTGAGGTCTAATATTCTTCTGCTGATCTCCTTCCTGTCCATCCTTGGTGGTCATTCAGGAGAAGAGGAGAGAACTGGAGGAGCTGGAGGCTTCTAGTACTGCAGGCGCCTTTATGAGAAGAGGAGAGGAAATCATCCAGGGGACAAGACCAGATGTCACCTCCAGAACCGCACTTCCTGAGCCTGGAGGGGCCCCGCTTCTCAGAGCCCCCACCACATGGATTCCAGGGGCCCCCAATATGGAGATTTCTGGTGGCTCCACAGGAGATAAATGTCTGATAGATGCAGGTCCCACCTCTGGGCTGTGCTCAGCTGTGTCCAGAACTCCTAGAGAAGAGACTGGAGAGAGCTGAGCTCATGCCGGGGCCCCGCTCCATTCATTCTCCTCCTGGATGCAGGGGCCCCTCACCAGGACAGTCAGGGGCCAGCGAATGATGACAACCCCCACTATCCCCACTACTACTCCCCCCATCATACTAAGCTGAGGAGCGGAGAAGGATTCCTTGTGTGTAATGGAGGAGAATCTCCAGAGGTGACATGTCTGAGCTCTCCACCACACTGTCTCCTCACAGCTCATCTTACCTGCAGGCTGGAGGAATGGCTGATACCAAAGAGAACAAGAGCCCTGACTACCGACCAGGACCTGCCCAGTATCTGCTGCACTGCCAGAGCTGAAGGACCTGGGGTGACGTCACCATCATGTGACTAATGCAGAGGGCGGGGCTCAGCAGTGGAGCGGATCAGAGGTAGTGAAAGACCTAGGTTGATGTCACCATCATGTGATCAGAGCAATAGGGGGCTTAGCAGTGGAGATGAGAAGAGTTGGTGAAGGACCTGTGAAGATGTCACTGTCATGTTAGTAATGTTGGGGAGCTCAGCTTTATCCATAGACCACACAATCTCCACAGGTCCTTTACCACCTTGTATCCTCTAGTGTGCTGATGGTGACATTATCACAGGTCCTTCCTAACTCTTCTCCTTTTTGCTGCAGAGCCCCGCCCCTGCACTGATCAGATGACTGTGACGTCACCCCAGGTCCTTCATCACCTCTTTTCCCCACTGCTGAGCCCCGCCCCCTGCTTTGACCACATGACAGTGACATCGACCCAGGTCCTTCAGCTCTGGCAGTGCAGCAGATACTGGGCAGGTCCTGGTCGGTAGTCAGGGCTCTTGTTCTCTCTGGTATCAGCCATTCCTCCAGCCTGCAGGTAAGATGAGCTGTGAGGAGACAGTGTGGTGGAGAGCTCAGACATGTCACCTCTGGACTGTGTGTTCCCCGTGGGATTTCGGTTTGTGCTTCCGCATGACCAAAAAATAGAAAATATCCTTTATTTTTGAATCTCGCGGACTGTGGACTAATTCAAGTGAATGTGTCCGCATCTGCTAACAGCGTGCACAAGGCCAGACTGAAGTTTGCGGTTTGTAGCAGGGGCCGCATATGTTCATGTGCCCTATCAGTATTTCCCACCTTAGACCAGACGAGCTGTAGTATCTCAGTGATATTCCGGACCCCAAGTCACACACACACCTCAAAATAAGAGTAACTAGTACAGATTGACCTGCAAAATTTGAACCCCACACAGCTCCGTACACAAAACTACAAAAAATTTATAGGGGTCTGAATAAGGATTTTTGTTAGTGTTAAAATACAAGAAAACCTATATAAATGTGGTATCTCTGTAATCGTACTGACCCGGAGAATGAAGAGAACAGGTCAGTTTTATCTCATAGGGAACACTGTAAAAACAAAACCTATAAAACTATATAAATGTGGTATCACTGTCATCGTACTGACCCGGAGAATGAAGAGAACAGGTCAGTTTTATTCAAACCGTTTTTAATGATAAAATAAACTCTTCTATTTGCTCCACGACATCGTCATCATTGTCACTGACAGACATTGTCTTGGCTCATATTCTACTTCCTCCTCGCGCTGTGACCTTCATTGCTCCTACAGACTAACCCTCCTGTGCGGAGACAGTGATATTGGTGACATGATGACTATATCACTGATTTATCTGACCGGGTGATCTGTGATAATTAACCCCATATATACATTCCTGAGGTTTAATGGTAAACCTATCTAGATACTGGAGCTGAGGGATATATCGGTGGTGGGAATCACTGGTGATGTCACATCTGATAATTAACCCCTGAATAATGGGAACATGAAGTCAGTGACCAAGTGATGCTCATATATGTGTTTCATATGTATCCTCCTCCTTCCTTATCACAGGGGATGAATGGAGACATGAGGATGAATTATTAGTATCTTGTATGTGTCAGGTAAGTACTGTCCAGTAGGTCGCCCTCTCATTAGGACTAATGAATACATTGCATGCTTTTTTCTATTTTTTCCAAAACAGTTGCATTTTGTCAACAAAACACTGAACCCGGGATTTGGTGATTATTAAAACTGTAAGAAAAATAACATATAATTACTAGGGATGAGCGAGCATACTCGTCCGAGCTTGGTGCTCCTTCGAGTATTAGGGTACTCGTAAGTACTCGCAGCTCGGATGAGTATCTCGCCATGCTCGAGGAAATGGCAACTTCCGCATCGTGCTTTTTTTGGCGCCTATAAACTCAGCCAATCACAAGCCAGGAGACTCTGCGGTACACCCAGCATCACGTGGGGCCCTTACATGTCGATAGCAGGGGTTGGCTGGCCTGATCAGGTGACCCTGGAATATACTAGTGACTGGCCGCGGCGCTCGGCTCAGATGCCGTCTGGATGTCGTTAGGGATAGAGCTGCTGCCTTTCAGGGAGAGTGTTAGGGCCTGCATTTAGTTCTCTGTTAGGCAGGGATCACCCACAAAGAACCCAACAGCCCTTCTAAGGGCTACAAGAAATTTTTTTTTTGTCGCTTGGCTGGCTGGCACTAGTAGTGCAGCTATCGCCATATATAACCCCCTTTTTTCCCCGGCACCTCCCCAACGGCACTGACAGGAGGGTGCTCCCCGCCTCCAGGACAGGAAACAACAAGGAAGCTAAGTTTAAAAGGGCCTCCTCCCCCTAGGTATCTCCTGCTGGTGCAGGTACCTCGCGCAGCCTGTCCTTTTCCCCGTTCTTCGGGAGGGCTGTGCAGGGTCAGGGATCCCGGGAACGCGCGTGCCTTCCTCCCCTGTACCTTCGGCGTAAGTCCTCTTCAGGCAGCCCCGGTCTCTGCGCCCCATCCGGAGTAGCGCTGGAGCGCTGGCGCGCTCGTAATGGCGGCGGGTTACTAAGGAGGCGGGGGGCGTGGTTGCGGCGTGACGTCACGACGTCGACGCACGCACGCATCACGTGACCCGGAAGCCGGGAAATTTAAAAGGCAGAACCCTCTCGGAGGGTTTGTATGCCTTTCTCCTGTCTCCTCTCCCTGGATGTCGGCCCCTATGGATCAGGATACCGCCCACAAGCCTGTGGATGCGCCAGCAAGCTCCATGAGTCCGGTAAGCCTCCTCTCCTGATGCTCTTTTTTTACTAACTGTGTGGCTGATGTAATTCACCACTATGTGCCTGGTATGGGCAGAAGGTTTTCTATAGTGACGGACCCCTACTTATATTTTGTAGGGCAAAGACACTCCCACAACTAAAGCTCCGGGTTCGGATTCCAACCGGAAAAAATGCCCTATATGTAGAAAATCATTTGTTTCCAGTTCTAAGAAACTGTTATGCCCTATTTGTGCAGAAAAAGTGGTGGCAGAAGAATCTCCCTCCCTATTGGATTCTATGCGTACAATGATCCGTGAAGAGGTCAATGCGGTGGTTGAATCCTGGCTGCCCCGTCCCGCCTCATCCCCCCAGGCTTCCACCTCCCTTCGCTCTCAAATAATGGAGAGAGAGATGGATGAAGGGGAGATCGAATCTGATTCATTATCCGAGTCTTAATATGACGATCAGGGCAGACCGTTATTTTCAGTAGAAGACACTGATACCCTCTTGAAAGCTGTAAGGGCAACTATGCATTTAGAGGAGTCCAAAGAAAGCCGATCCATCCAGGACCAGATGTTCCAGGGATTAGGAGAGAGGAAAAGACAGGTCTTTCCTATTCACAATAATGTAAAATCTTTAATATCCAGGGAGTGGAGAGATCCTGAAAAACGTACCCCAATTATGGGAGCATTTAAGCGTAAATACCCATTTTCAGATACTGACGCCAACCTGTGGGATAAAACCCCAAAGGTTGATGTGCCGGTAGCTCGAATATCAAAAAAATTTGCTCTCCCGTTTGAGGATATGGGACTGCTCCGGGATCCCATGGATAAAAAATGTGAAAGCCTTCTCAGAAAATCCTGGGAGATGAACATGGCTATACTCAGACCTGCTATAGCATCTACATGTACTGCCAGGTCCTTATCGATGTGGTTGAAGCAGTTAGAAGACCATCTGGCGGCGGGTACTTCGAGGGAAGAAATTCTGGCCTCTTTACCTACACTTAAGCAAGCTTCTAATTTCCTAGCGGACGCCTCAGCTGACACGGTTAGGTTGGCTGCAAGATCTGCCGCAATTTCTAATGCTGCACGCAGAACAGTGTGGCTTCGCTCCTGGTCGGGAGATGCAGGATCTAAAAACCGCCTATGCTCCATCCCATGCGAAGGGGATAGATTATTCGGTTCGGTGCTGGATGATGTTTTGGAACAAGCATCGGACAAGAAAAGAGTATTCCCTACTGAATCCAAACAATTCTTCCATAGGCGCTCCTTTCGGAACCAGAGAAGGCCCAGACAGGAGCAAAAGAAAAAGGATTTCCAGAATAAGTGGCAGTCTTCTAGGGGAAGGAATAGAGGATTCCTCTTTAACCAGGACAATTCAGCAAAATCATCCCAATGACGCCAGAGGTCAAGTAGGGGCAAGGTTACAAAGGTTTGTCCCTCAATGGCAAAGAATAAATGCCTCTCCCTGGATCCTATCAGCTCTTCAGCAGGGCTTCAGACTGGAGTTCAGCACATATCCTCAGAACCATTTTTCTATAAACAAACCACTGGCGAAGAAAGAGGAACAATCTGCGTTGGAATTGGAAATCAGAAATCTTCTCCAAAAGAGAGTCCTAATTCCTGTTCCAGAAGATCAGCAGCAGCAGGGATTCTATTCTCCGGCCTTTCTCATAAAAAAACCAGGGGGATCATACTGGCTTATGATAAATCTAAGAGCCCTGAACAAAAACCTCGCTTACAAAAGATTCAAGATGGAGACTGTCAGCTCGACTATAAACCTTCTTCCCAGGGATTGTTTCATGGTGACAATCGATCTACGGGATGCCTACTACCATGTACCCATATTCAAAGAACTTCAGAAGTTTTTAAGAATTGCAGTCTTCCTAAACAATCAGGCTCTGCCCTTTGGCCTGGCATCAGCACCCAGGATTTTCACAAAGTTGGTAGCAGAGATGACCCAGTACCTCCATTTACAGGGCATTCTCATCGTCCCATACCTAGACGATTTTCTTCTGGCAGCGGATTCAACACACCAGCTCCTAAATCATCTTCAGGTTGTCCAAAGAACCTTTAAAGATCTAGGCTGGATCACCAACTTGGAAATATCCAATCTTCATCCGACTCAGGAAATAGTGTTCTTGGGAGTGCTTCTGGATTCCAGAATTCAGGTGTCCTTCCTTCCAGAAGACAAGCAGATATCGCTACAGTCAAGGGTGAGTCAATTCTGTTCCCTAAGAACCTCTCCTATAAGGAATGTTATGTCAGTCCTGGGTACATTAACCTCAACCATCCCTGTGGTCAGATGGGCGCAATTTCGTACCAGGCCTCTACAGCAGTTTCTTCTAACCTCCTGGGATGGGAACAAGACCACCTTAAACAAAAGAGTCCGCATCCCAGGGTCTGTAAAACAGTCCCTAACTTGGTGGAGGTTGAGAGGTCACCTACAAAGAGGGGTCTTCTGGCATCAGACAGATCCTCTAATCGTCTGCACGGACGCCAGCTGTCAAGGCTGGGGAGGCCATACGGGAGACCTAGTAGTTCAAGGATCTTGGGATCTCCACATGAAGAACACCTCCTCAAACAAAAGAGAATTATCGGCGGTCTACAACGTCCTACGTTCTCTCCACCAGACAGTCTCTCAACGTCACATGAGAATACTTTCCGACAATACCACCACGGTGGCCTATGTAAACAGGCAGGGAGGCACTCGAAAAAGATCCCTAGCAGAGACCTCAAGGAACATTTTTCGCTTTTCAGAGAATTACCTGCTCTCTCTATCAGCGGTACATCTAAAGGGAAGCGAAAACACAGTGGCAGACTTCCTCAGTCGCCAGACCCTAAAAGAGGGCAAATGGGCCCTAAATTCACATGTTTTCCAGATGATTACCAACAGGTGGGGTCTTCCGGTTCTGGATTTATTTGCAACCCAAAAAAACAGGAAAGTGAAAGAGTTCTGCTCTCTTCTTCCTCAGGAGAACCCGGTGATAGTGGACTCGCTATCTCGTCCTTGGCCCGAGGGCCTGCTGTATGCTTTCCCTCCATTCAGTCTGATCTCAAGAACCCTGATGAAAATCCTGGAAGAGAAAGCGCAAGTAATAATGATTGCCCCTCATTGGCCCAAGAGATCCTGGTTTCCCCTGTTGCTAAAGCTATCAAGGGGCATCTCTTGGACGCTTCCAGTTTTTCTGGAACTTCTCCAGCAGGGTCCAATAAACCATCCAGGAGTGGCCCAATTGAATCTGATGGCCTGGAAATTGAACAGAGAATGTTAAAGGAAAAAGGACTGTCTCAGGAGGTCATATCCACCTTGTTAAAAAGTAGGAAAGAAGTGACCTCGAACATCTACCGCCGAACTTGGAGAGCGTTCCTTCCTGAGAGCGGAAGGTAAAGTCCAGGATGGTCCACTACTTCACATTCCGGTAATACTGGACTTTTTACAATCAGGTCTCTCTAAGGGTCTTAAGCCATCTACCCTTAAGGTTCAAGTCTCTGCCTTATCAGTATTCTTGGACACCTGTCTCTCTGAGAATCCTCTGATCAAAAGATTCATTAAAGGAGCAGTCAGAAGCCTCCCAAGTATTCGATCTTCGATCCCCCCTTGGGATCTCAGTTTGGTCCTTATGGCCCTCATGGATCCACCGTTTGAACCTATTGATAAAATTCCCCTTAAGTTTCTAACACTAAAAACCTCCTTGCTCTTAGCAATAACTACGGCAAGGAGGGTGGGCGAAATTTAGGCTCTATCCTCTTGTCCTCCATACCTCAGGGTTCTAGAGGATAGAATAATCCTGAGACACTGCCCAGGTTTCCCAGGTATCTAAATTTCATTGTGATCAAGAAATAATCTTACCATCTTTTTGTTCATCACCTTCCATAGAGCAGGAGCATCGGTTCCATAACCTGGACGTAAGACGATGTGTTCTAGCCTACCTGAAAATCTGGGAAGAGAATAGAAAATCGGATCATCTTCTCCTCCAATTCCAGGGTCCTAACAAGGGGAAAGTGGCCAGCAAAGCTACTATTTCTCGATGGATTAGGCAGACCATCTCAGTCTGCTATACTCTGAAAAATCTAGATCCACCAAAAGGACTCAAGGCTCATTCAACTAGAGCCCTTGCAGCCTCCTGGGCTGAGTTCGCAGCTGTCTCCATTGACCAGATTTGCAAAGCGGCAGTATGGTCAAACCCTATGACCTTCTTTAATCATTACAAGTTGAATGTAGTCCAGAACCAGGACATATCGTTTGGCAGAAGGATCCTTTCTGCGGTTGTCCCACCCTGATATATGTTTTCTCTGCTATTCTCCTGTCAGTGCCGTTGGGGAGGTGCCGGGGAAAAGGGTTAATTACTCTTACCGGTAATTGGGTTTTCCAATAACCTCCCCAACGGCACTGGGTATTCCCACCCTTCTTTTTTGATATCTTGCATGAAGTTAATGCATTTTTCTGTTATTTTTCCATTTTAATTAATATAATTTGTCTTTTTGCATCATGTCCATGTACTCTGTTATTACTGGATACGTAGGGGAGGAGGCCCTCAGCTTCTGTGTTGTTTCCTGTCCTGGAGGCAGGGAGCACCCTCCTGTCAGTGCCGTTGGGGAGGTTATTGGAAAAACCAATTACCGGTAAGAGTAATTAACCCTTTTTTTTATTGTTATATTTCAGTGATACAAATCCATTGCACACAGCAGTGTGGAACCATTCTGTATGTCACAGTTCAGTACACTCACTACAATCCGTATTTTCTGTCCAGGTGACACTTTCTGTACGTCACTTAATCCAACCAGGTCTTTTGCTCTCACGTATATAGCTTGATCACAAAAATCTCTGTGCGACATTTGTCTGGGTCGCAGTCAAAATAGCCACCATCAGCAGGGTGTGAGTTAGGTCTACGATAGTTTCTGCACGTCACAGTCCAAAAAAAACAAAACTACAAAAAAAAATATATAAAAAAAAATATATAAAAAAATAGTTTTTTAGTTGTTTTAGCTCAGTGATACAAATCCATT
>ONZH01003266.1:0-18232 GCA_900303285.1 Rhinella marina
ATAAAACTGATTCATCTGTGTAAACCTATAGATAAAGGAGGTGTAGCTCTCCCGTCCTTTTACTCACACTTTTTGGCGACTCAGTTGCAATATATTGCGGAGGGCATTTCCTCACCGGGAATCCGTAACCTTATTAACATAATAGATAATGCATCTAAGGACCTTTTCGAAATTTTAGAATCAGGGGTATTGGGGTCCACTAATTGGAAAAAATTACCTTTATGTCAGATCTTAAACACAACATGGGTGAGATATAAGGGAATACTTAATTTAATATATAGATTGTATTATACTCCCAAGATGATCAATGAATTCAAGGAGGCCAGGAAAACTTATTGCAAAAGATGTAATTGGGAGAATGCGGATCTGGAGCATATGGTTTGGAAATGCTCAAAGATTAATATTTACTGGGTGAAGGTATATTCATGGATAAAGAATCATATAAAGGTGGATTTACTATTCAATATGGAGGTAGCTATTTTGGGGGCTACCCCGGCACTGCCAGAAGATAAAAATTTAAAGACTCTGTGCCTTAAAATGCTATTTATAGCCAGATGGCAAATAATAAAAAATTGGGTAGAGGAAAAAGTTCCTTCAATAGAGGAATGGGTCGCTAGTATGGAAAGAACTAAAAGGTATAAAAGGTATGAGGAAATTAGATGTAAAGAAAATAATAACATCAAAAAATGGGAAAAATATGGGGTGCTTATAACAAATGACTCCACTGGTGATCTTCCCTATCTTTGGGGTTTTTTGTTTTTTTTTTCTCTGCTTCGGGTGCGCCGGTGGGTGGGATAGGGATGGGATATATTGTATGCTTTGTATTGATTAAAATGTATGTTTTATAACTTATTTTTGGAAAACAAAAAATAAAAGAAGTATTTAAAAGGAAAAAAAAGTCCAATTAGTGTGCATATGGGGGGCATTTGTTACTCTTGGATAACCCCTTTAATGTCTAATCCCTGGCAAAAAAAAGTGAGTACACCACAAAGTGATAATGGCAAGTTGTGACCAACGTGTCAATATTTTGTATGTCCACCATTATTTTCCAGCACTGCCTTAACCCCTTCAACCCCGGGCCTGTTTTCACCTTCCTGCCCAGGCCATTTTTTGCTAATCTGACATGTGTCACTTCATGTGGAAATAACTTTGGAACGCTTTTACTTATCCAGGCCATTCTGAGATTGTTTTCTTGTCACATATTGTGCTTCATGACAGTAGTAAATTTGTGGCAAAATATTTTATTTTTATTTATAAAAAAATACCAAATTTAGCAAAAAATTTAGAAAAATTAGCAAATTTCCAAATTTCAATTTTTCTACTTTCAAAATACATAGTAATACCTCCAAAATTAGTTATTATTTTACATTCCCCATATGTCTACTTTATGTTGGCATCATTTTATAAATGTCATTTTACTTTTTTAGGATGTTAGAAGGCTTAGAAGTTAGAACAAAATTTTCAAAACCATTCTTTTAAGCACCAATTCAGATATAAAGTGATTTTGAGGGGCATATGTAATGGAAACCACCCTTAAATGACCCCATTTTAGAAACTACACCCCTCAAATTATAAAAAACTGATGTTACAAAGTTTGTTAACCCTTGAGGTGTTCCACAAGAATTAAAGGAAAATGGAGGTAGGAGGAGGTTTTTTGGTAGATTATTCATGTTAATAATTTTTTTCTTGCAACACAGCAAGGGTTAACAGGAAACTAAACCTCAATATACATTACTCTGATTCTGCAGTTTACAGAAATACCCCACATGTGGTGGTAAATGTCTCTATGGGTTCGTGGCAGTGGTCAGAAGTAAAGGAGCGCCATACGAATTTTGGAGGCAGATTTTGTTAGAGTGGTTTTTAGGCACCATTTTGTAATTGAGAGACCCTGACGTACCCCTACAGTGGAAACCCTCAAAAAGTGACCCCATTCTGGAAACTACACCCTTCAAAGAATATATTAAGGGGGGTACTGACCACTTTGACCCCCTAAGCGTTTTACGGTATTTTGGAACACTTGGCTGTGAAAATCGAAAGTTTCATTTCTTCCAATAAAATGTTGCTTTAGCCCCATATTTTTAATTTTGACAAAGGGTAACAGGAGAAAAGCACCCCATAAGTTGTTCCCCAATTTCTCCTGAATAAGACAACACCCCATATGTGGTAGTAAACTGTTGTGGGGGCACATGGCAGGACTTAGAACAGAACAAGCGCCATATAGATTTTGCAGAACAGATTTTTATGGATTGGTTTCCAAGAGCCATTGATTTTTATTTTTTTGAGTGATTGTCTTATGTGGGGGCTCATTTTTTGCGAGATGAGGTGACGTTTTCATTGGTACCTTTTTGGGGTACATAAGACTTTTTGATTGTTTGGTATTACACTTTTTGTGAGGCAAGGTGAAAAAAATAGCTGTTTTGGCATAGTTTTTTTTTATTTTTTTTACAGCAGTCACCTGGGGGGCCATCTCATGTAATATTTTTATAGAGCAGGTTGTTCTGGACATGGCGATACCCAATATGCCTAACATTTTTATTTTTGGAAAGTTTTACACATTAGATTTATTTTTGAACAGAATAAAATCTTTTGTCATATTTTTTTAATTTTTCGGGCGATTGTCTCAGGTAGGGTATCATTTTTCTGGGACAAGATGACGGTTTGATTGGTACCATTTTGGGTTAAATACGCCTGTTTTATCGCCTGCTATTACACTTTTTGTGAGGCAAGAGGGGAAAAAATGGCTGTTTTGGCATAGTTTTTTTTTTTTTTAAATTTCAGCATTCACCTGTGGGGCCATCTCATGTAATATTTTTAGAGCAGGTTGTTACGGACGTGGCGATACCCAATATGCCTAACATTTTTATTTTTGGAAATTTTTACACATTAGATTTATTTTTGAACAGAATAAAATATTTTTTTTGTTGCCATATTTTTTTTTTATTTTTTGGCCGATTGTCTCAGGTAGGGTATCATTTTTGCAGGACAAGACGGTTTGATTGGTACCATTTTGGGTTAAATACGCCTTTTTGATCACCTGCTATTTTTGTGTTTGTGCTAGTGTTTTGTTTTTTACTTTATTTTGGGAAAAAGTGTACTTTTTTTTTACTTGAAACTTTTATTTTTTTGTAAAACTTTATTTTTTTCACTTTATTTAACTTTTGGGGGTCTGATCCCCTTAACAATGCATTACAATACTGTTGTATTGTAATCCATTGGCTGTAAGTGTATTACTCAATGTAATACACTTACAGCCTGCTTCCTGTGCGATCCAGGGGGCTGGATCGCACAGGCAAGCAGGGATAGCAGCCACGATGCCTAAGGAAGGCATCGGGCTGCTATCCAAGCCATCGGGTACCCGTCACAGCAGCGCGGGGACCTGATGGACCCCCCTTCCTCCCGCCCGCATCGCATGTGCCGCGGTCAGCGCTGACCGCGGCACATCGTAGGTTAATACGCCCGCATCCGTGAAAACACCGATGCGGGTGTACGCGGCAGGGGTCCGGCTGCTGGGCACAGCTGGTCCCCCGCAGCTGATTGGGTGGGCGCAGCTCCTGCACCCGCCCGATCAGCGCGCCATACTAGTACGGCGCTGGGCGGCAAGTCCCTTCCCGCAGCGCCGTACATGTACGGCGCTGGTCGGGAAGGGGTTAAAGGGAACCTGTCAGCTCCGAAACACCCCCTGAACTAGAGTAAGAGATGTATAGTGTAAGTGATGCTGAATCTGAATATGTAAGTTTTATCTTCATACTCACTTCCATTCTGCTGCTGTGCTTCCACAAACCAGCAGTAAAATGCATTGAGAGGACTCGTCTTTGAGTCCTCTCCATGATGTGAGTGAGCACTGGAGTCCACTGAGTGCATTTTACTGCAGGTTTGTGGGAGCACAGTGTCGGAATGGAAGTGAGTATGAAGATAAAAATTATATAACCGGACTCGATGTCACTTACACTATACACCGCTTACTGTAGTTTGGAGGGTGCTTCAGAGCTGACAGGTTCCCTTTAAGTCTCTGCATGGAGGTCAATAGAGCATCCCAGTTTGCCACTGGAATCCTCTTCAACTTCTCCATGACGACATCATGGAGCTGGTGGATGTTAGAGACCTTGCTCTCCTCCACCTTCCCTTTGAGGATGCCCCACAGATGCTCAATAGGGTTTAGGTCTGGAAACATGCTAGGCCAGCCCAGCACCTTTACCCTCAGTTTCTATAGCAAGGCAGTGGTCATTTTGGAGGTGTGTTTGGGGATGTTAGCATGTTGGAATACTGTCATATCTTCAGTGTAGTCCCTGGAAAAGATATAATCTAAAAAATGATAAAATGTGAGCGGTGTACTCACTTTTCAGAGGAAAGGAGAGTGTCCATTTAAATTTGCTTGGGCAAATGTGTTCAAAAATTTACCAGGGCATGATTTTAATATTCTTGGAAAAAAATATAACCTTTAGCGGGTTTATTTTTTAGCAAATGGAGAAAATGTGACCTTCAAAATTAGAAAGAAAAAAAATTAGGATGAAAAAATCACCGTCAAGTAGTCAACAGTCTTACTTCAGGTGGAATACTTTGGCGCATAACTGTATTTTGCTTCAAAACATAAGGGTCAACTAGAGACAGCAGTTTATCAAACAAAACAACATTCATTCGACAAAAGAACAGAAATTTGACGGGAAACCTGGGGAGGAGAATGATTACAGCATTTAAGAGATTGCACCAAACTGAAACAAAAAGTGAAATTAGGACCATCAAAAAAAAAGGCAAGAGAAATCCAATCTGTAAAAATCAAACCCAAATAGAGGATAATGTGAGGACCAAAAAGGAATGACAATGCCACAAAAACGGTGTTGTATGCCAAATATTCACTTAAAAACCAGTTACAACATGTGCCCAATTCAAATCCAAACAAGTAGTATTAGTAACCAATAGACCTGACAGAACAACAGATGTGCAGGTTGGGGGACACCTTGGAAATCATGACCATAAAGAAATAACCTTTAAATTGTCATTCGAAAGAATGTTTCTTCAGGGAGGAACACAAATACCAAACTTCAAAAAATCTAACTTTAGCCAACTAAGAGAGGCCATAGGCCTAACTAACTGGGACAAAGTCCTCAAAAATAAAAATACAGCCACAAAATGGGATATTTTTAAAAGCATCCTAATATCTAATTGTCAGAGGTACATACCTTATGGGAATAAAAGGTAAGGAACAAGAAAAAACAATGTGGATAAATAGAACTGCAAAGAAAGCAATAAATGACAAAAAGAAAGCATTTCAATCACTAAAACAGGAGGGTAGCGAGGAAGCATTGAAAAACTATAAGAAAAAAATAGAATATGTAAAAGACAAATAAAAGCAGCCAAACTAGAGACCGAGAAATTAATTGCCAAAGAGAGTAAAACTAACCCTAAAATGTTCTTCAATTATATAAATGGTAAAACGTATAAACCTGAAGGTGTCGGCCCCTTACAGAGTGATGAGGAAGGAGTTGCAGAGAGCGATGAGGAGAAAGAAAAGCTATTAAATATTTTTATTGTATTCACTGAGGAAAATAAACTGTCAGATGAAATGCAGAATACAAAAGTAAATTCCCCATTAAAAGTGCCCTTTCTGACCCAAGTACAGCAGCGTCTTAAAAAGATTAAAATAGACAAATCGAAAGGACCGGATGGCATACACCCTTGTATCCTAAGAGAATTAAGTAATGTCATAGCCAGACCCTTATTTCTGATATTTAAAGGGAGTCTTTCACCTGTTTTTCACCTATATAACTAACAGCAGTGCCCCACAGAAGATTGTAAACACATTCCAGACACACCTGTGTGCACTTTGTGTCTGTATTCCATGTTGAGAAAAAGCACTTTTATTCTGCAGGAAAACAGCTCCCAAGTGCCCAGCTGAAAGTGAAACTAAAAACAGATTTCTCTCCTGACTTGATTTCTAACAGTTATATCTTCTGATATACTGAATATAATGTTGTGATTTGAAAGCTTGGAATGCCAGCTTTCAAAAACGGTCAGAACCATTTTTCTATCTGCTACCAAGCCCAACATAGGAGCAGCTAAAGCAGCACTCCCCTCTTCAGTCTGGTTTGCAGCAGGAGCAGAGCTGGGCACTTTGGAGCTGTTTTCCAGCAAAAAGGTTTTCTAAGAGATGCTGTCTTGGAGTACCTCAATAAAAATAAGCAAATAACTCCATATCAGCATGGCTTCATGAGGGATCGGTCATGTCAAACTAATTTAATCAGTTTCTATGAGGAGGTATGTTCTAGACTTGACTGCGGCGAATCAATGGATGTTGTATATCTGGACTTCTCCAAAGCATTTGACACTGTACCACATAAAAGGTTAGTATATAAAATGAGAATGCTTGGACTAGGAGAAAATGTCTGTATATAGGTAACAGAGGGTGGTTATTAACGGTACACACTCAGATTGGGTCACTAGTGGGGTACCACAGGGGTCAGTATTAGACCCTATTCTCTTCAATATATTTATTAATGGTCTGGTAGAATGATTGCACAGTAAAATATCATTTTTTGCAGATGACACTAAACTGTGTAAAGTAATTAAAACAGAGGAGAACAGTACACTGCTACAGATGGACCTGGATAGATTGGAGGC
Source organism: Rhinella marina (assembly GCA_900303285.1). Lineage (NCBI taxonomy): Eukaryota > Metazoa > Chordata > Amphibia > Anura > Bufonidae > Rhinella > Rhinella marina. The sequence goes on from ONZH01003266.1 coordinate 6,616, forward strand.
TTGGGCAGAGAAGTGGCAGATGAGGTTTAACACTGACAAATGTAAAGTTATGCACATATGAAGGAATAATGCAAATCACCAGTACATACTGAATGGTAAAACACTGGGTAGCACTGACATGGAAAAGGACCTAGGAATTTTAGTGAACAGCAAACTAAGCTGTAGAAACCAGTGTCAGACAGCTGCTGCCAAGGCCAATAAGATAATGGGTTGCATCAAAAGAGGCATGGATGCCCATGATGAGAACATAGTCCTGCCATTTTACAAATCACTAGACCTTACATGGAGTACTGTGTACAGTTCTGGTCTGATGTGAACAAGGCAGACATAGCAGAGCTGGAGAGGGTTCAGAGGAGGGCAACTATAATAACTGGAATGGGTGGACTACAGTAACCAGAAAGATTATCAAAATTAGGGTTATTCACTTTAGAAAAAAGACGACTGAGGGGAGATCTAATAACTATGTATAAATATATCAGGGATCAGCACAGAGATCTCTTCCATGATCTATTTATCCTCAGGACTGTGACTGTATGAGGGGACATCCTCTGCGTCTGGAGGAAAGAAGGTTTGTACACAAACATAGAAGAGGATTCTTTATGGTAAGAGCAGTGAGACTATGGAACTCTCTGCCTGAGGAGGTGGTGATGGTAAGTTCACTAAAAGAGTTCAAGAGGGGCCTGGATGTATTTCTGGAGGGTAACAATATTACAGGCTATAGCTACTAGAGATGGGTCATTTGAATTTGACAAAGCACACCAAAAAAAAGAAAAAAAAACATTGGGCAAGATTTGGAAGTTGGGATTTCAAATGAAGCCAAAAACAAGGACAAGCAAAAGACAAACTTATAATTCGCTCAGCTTCCCATTCCCGGAGTCTGGAAATAATTAATGATAAATGTAACGCCAAATAAGGTCGCCGCAAAATCAGTGGATGCTCAATCATACCCTAGTCCATGTTGGCAAATTCCAAATATTAACTCAATCCAAACAGAGAGGAACAGTTTGAGACCTAAAATGAATCCCACAATTCAGGAAGTAGTGTAATGAAGCTTACATTTAAAGGGACGAAGCAGATGAACGCAATGAGTTCAGTTAAAAACACAGCATTTGAAATAAATTTATATGTACTTGAAACCTAATTAAAGTAAACTAAAATAAGATAAGACCAGTTTATTTTAATTGCAAAGTTGCTGTGTCAGACTAAATAAACATATCATCAACAAGCTATAAACTGCATGTGGCCAAAAAAAACGCATGCGAAAAATGCAATGCGTTTTTGACTGCAAGCAAAAACACATGTACAGACCCAATATGTGCCATAACCCTTATGCCCTTTTCACACGAGTGGGAGACTCGCATGTCTCCCGCAACGCATCTACAGGGCTGGACTCCGGCACTGACTGGGATCGCATATAATGCTATGCGATCCCAGTCAGTGCCGAGTCCAGCCCTGTAGATGTGTTGCAGGAGACATGCGAGTCTCCTGCTCGTGTAAAAGGGGCATTAGGGTGCTGGCATACAGTGCAGTTCTAACATGCATTCAGGATGCAGTTTCCAATTTAGCCAGTTTAGCAGCTTCGTTAAACCCTGGTGTTCTGCATGGGAATGATTTAATTAATTTCAGCCAGCTACAATAAAAAACTGCATCCTGAATGCATGTCAGAACTGCACTGTGTACCAGCAGTCTTACAGTTCTGGATTGTACTGGATAACACTGACATAATGCTGTGTAAAGTAGAATTGGCTTAGTTGCCCATAGTAACCAATCAGATTCCACCTTTCATTTTTGACATCTCCTTTGGAAAATGAATGGTGGAATCTGATTGGTGTCTATTGGCAACTAAGCCAGTTCTACTTTACACCAGTTTGATAAATGACCCCATATGTTCCTATGGAACCCTGACACAGGTAGGGAGCTCCATATGAACTTATGTGCAGCAGCCCTGTACCACTTTTGAGTATAGAGGCTGCCGCACACTATATCGGGTTCCCCCAATCCTCGCCAGGGGGAGCCAGTGCACGGCCAGGAAAACGTGCTCTCAGTCTCTAACCTCCCAGATGCTGTGGTGACATTTGACAATGGGGGTTAAATGTATGTGAGCAATGTTTTAAACATCAGGCACCCAGTGGCTATGGAAGTCGCTCCCCTCTCAAGAAGGTGGTATTTTTAAATGTCCGACCACCAACAAATTTATGTGGGGTGGTCAGGAAGGGGTTAAAAGCTATGGGGGCAATTTTTTATGATTGCATTTTACTCATTTGGGCTTAAAATCATTTTTTCAACTGGTCTTTATTAAAAATATTCAGCAACTTTGTCATAAAGGGTTACCTTCTGCCTAAGGGCTCATGCACACGGCTGCTGTTAGTCCCGTATTACGGCTCACAAATAGCTTGAATAGGTTCACAATCCAGAAGGTCAAGGCCGAACGGAGGCATGGATCCCCACGGAAGCACTACGGAGTAGTGTAACATGTTCTATTTTTTTGTGTGCAGACGGATCACTGACCCATTCAAGTTGAATGGGTCAGGATCCACTGTGGCCACTGCAAGCATTCCAAATTAGGGCCCCCAATGCACAGAACAGCCGGACAACAGTGTTGTGAATGAGCACTAACTGTGAGAATCGTACTTTTACTTTGTGCTGGCCATCTAATAACCCTTCTTTCTAAATTACTAATAGCTCAAAAACACTTATTTTAGCCACATTCTTAACAATAAGATAAGAATTGAGATATAATGAGTGTTCATAAGGTCAAAGAGGAGCTGCTTGACAAAACACAGTAAAAACACAGAGCATGCTACTAGAGAATCCTAAGGCTGAGGCACTATTTGGGGGAGTGGCTTGCGATGAGCTAGTGAAGACGCACATGGTGCGAGTTCTGCTGTATCCCTCGCTATTCTGAGCCTCCAGCGCTACCAAAGATGGGGAAATCCACCAGAAAGGGTAGAGCCCGTCTATTGGCTCCCCTGACGGTGTCCCAAAATGATTTGAGTGGCTACTTTAGCCACCCGGCCGATTCCAAGACGCCTCGCATGGAGGACCAGACGTACCAAGATGGCGGTGGCAGTCTCCTGGATAAGGCCTTGGGGAGCGCTTCTGAGACCTCTGCAGCGCGCTGTTCCCTCTCTGCCCTGCCAGCATCAAGGCCAACAAGTGAACCCTCTCCTGCGCAGACAGACCTGCAAGAGGGCAGTCCTCCTCAGTCACAGCAGGAGGCAGATGGAGATTCCCGCCGTTCCCTGCCACATGTACAGTAGGACGCGGCTGCAACACATGAGGTGGCCGGCGCAGCGCCCGAGGCAAGTTCTAAAGGAGCCTCTGCTCCTCTCCTGCCTCAACCCTCCCCTCTGCAGTCTCCCACACGCAGGGTCCTGCTCTCAGACCTGGAGTGCAGACCTTCACGCCACAAAGATGCACATCAGACAAGGCCTTACCGTGCCAATCTATTCATCAGGCCCTGCCTTCACTGATCCATCACCCTGAGGCCCTGCTCCATGCCACCCCTTTACAGGCACCGCCACAAGCCCTGGATCTGAGTCAGGAAGTTAGGGGTCGTTGTCCCCTTTCTCCCCCTCCTTCACCCACTAATTCTCTGGCTGCTTACCCCCACTGGTCCACGGGCTCGTCATGGGACGGTTCCCAAGCAGGGACTCTGGGACGTTCATCTACCCTAAGGGGGTCCACCCCGGCTTCAAAGGACTCTACCACTATTGCCCAGCCATGTATATGTCCTAGTCCTTTTTTGCCTGTGTCTCCCAGGCACCTCTCTTCGGCTACTACAGATGATTCTAGGCCTCCTACTATGGCGGACCTACGTGCGCTAGTCTGTTTTCTACCTACTAAAGAAGACCTCTCCAGCTTCGCCTCCAGTATTCTTCAGGAATGCAAGCAAGAGTTTCCTCAATTCAGAACTGACTTATCTTCCTTATCCACCTGTGTGGATTCTATTGCTCAAGATCACACAGAAGTGATGGCAGTGGTGCATACACTTCAAGACCGCACTAGAGCCCAAGGTTCACAAATTCATGCTCTTCAGCAGCACCTAGACGATCTAGAAAACCGGGGTCGTCGCAACAACCTTAGAATCCATGAGAGGAGTTTCTAGCACACTTTCCTGTAACTCCAGGGGACGAAACCGCCGGTTCGATGGTCCAATGGGACACTCCCAGTCTTCTACATCTACCTGAAGGTCCTCCCTTCTTTCAATGCAAGCTCTGAAGAAACTGTCTAGAGGAAACTCTCAGTTTTGTGCCATTCGTTAGCACATATGTTTTCCCCATTGGTTCTTTTATGTTGGTCAGATTTGTTCTCTTCAAATAGTGTATGGAGCTTAATCATTTACTTTTACAGCAGTTTTACGATTATTCGAGGGTTCAGTTGGGTTCCTTGTTCTGAACTACCACCTATCCCACATAGGTTGAGACACCTTCCTTGGAGTTTTATCTATGAGGCAATTGTCTCTTTTGACCAATTGGTCTTCCCATACGGTACCTGTACTTTTCCTTGTTTTTCTAAAATCTTTGCTGGTTCCCTTCTCTTAATTTAAATCACCCCCTTTTTTTTTCTTCTCCTCTTTTCTCTTTCTCTCCCCCCCCTCCTTACTCTTGCTTTTCTAATTCTTTTACTTTAAGTCTGCAGAGAAAGCGGAGATTTCCCAGATGGCTTCGCTCAAGATTGTGTCTTTTAATGAGAAGGGTCTTAACTCTCCTAATAAGAGAACACAGATACTCCACTATTTCCATTGCCAAAAGGTACATGTTGATTGCTTTCAGGAGACACACTTTAAGGAGGGTTCGTTGCCTGGTATTCGCTATCGCCACTACACCATGTGGTATTTTTCTATTAACAAGGTGAATAAATCAAAGGGGGTCGGCATAGCGATTTATAAATCACTAACTTGCCAGTTGTTGGACTGTACGGTAGATGACAATGCCAGGTACCTGGCACTATATCTGAATATTAGTGGAAGGGAATTCACGTTCTTAAACGTCTATGTCCCCAACCAGGGCCAGGTTCCCTTCCTAGTGGATTTTATCGATAAGGTTTTACCCAAACTCAGAGGCACGGTTGTCCTGTGTGGGGACTTGAACCTTACCCTTGACCCCACTCTGGACAATTCCTCGGGGCGGGCCAATCTTTCCTACCAAGCGATCAAAAAGGTTAAAAGGGCATTCCTACAAGCACAGTTTAGAGACCCCTGGCGCTTACAGCACCCTTCTGATAGGGACTACACTTTTTACTCTGCTCCACACTCTCCTATAGCCGGATTGACTATATTTTATTACAACACTCGGCCCTTACCTGGCTGGACTCTACCTCCATAGGTACCATTCTGTGGTCAGATCATCCCCCAATTTATTGTACCCTGCAACTACCATTTCTGTCTAAGACGGAGTGGACATGGAGACTGAATGAGTCTCTACTTCTTGATTCGGTCTGTGCTGCAGATGTATCTCAATCCATCTCTAACTTCCTGGAAGACCACGAGACAGATAATACATCTCATCCCGTGCAATGGGAAGCCCTCAAGTGTGTACTTAGGGGCGTATTAATCAAACATGGCACCCGAATCAAGAGGGAGAAGGCGCATAGTCTTTCCCTAGCTCTGCAAAAAGTGCTGGCCCTGGAAATGTTCCACAAACGAGCACTTTTTAGGCCTATTTTGCGGGATCTTCAGGACGCCCACTTGGAGGCTAAGCGGTTGTTGGAAGGCTCTTACCAGAAAATGTTACAGTCCTGCCGTGGCAAATTTTATGAATATGGTAATAAGAGTGGTCACATGCTGGCCAGAGCACTCAGAAGCCAATTTGCGGCTACTCATATTCCAACCATTAAAACTCCCCAGGGCCAAGCGGTACATACAACTCCAGACATTGCCGCTGCCTTCCATTCATTTTATTCTGCCTTGTATACCTTGCCTGAGCCGTCCGTCTCACTGGACCTACCCCTCTCCTCAGCAGCCAAGCTGACGGCAGAGCAGTCTGCTAGTCTTGAGACCCCGTTTACGGCTGAGGAGCTTATTAAGTCTCTCCCGGGAGGGAAGAGTCCAGGTCCGGATGGTTTCACAGCTCGAATACCAGGACAAATTAACCCCCCCTCTTCTTAAGGTCTTCAATGAGGTGTCGCCCGGGCTTCCCTTCCTGGCACAGTCCACTACTGCGCATATTATGGTCCTTCCCAAACCTGAAAAGGATCCTCAGTTGTGTGCGAGTTATCGCCCAATTTCGCTCCTGAATGTGGACCTGAAGATTTACGCGAAGCTTATAGCCAACCGCCTGAACGCTTACTTACCCTCATTAATTCATCTTGACCAGGTGGAGTTTGTGCCGGGTAGGGAGGCCAGGGACAATACTCTCAGGACACTGGACATAATACACTATGCCAAAACACATAAAGTACCACTCATGGTCCTGTCCCTTGACGCCGAGAAAGCCTTTGACCGGATTTCATGGCCATCTTTGCGTTCCACACTTGCACACATTGGTCTGGGCCCTTGGTTTATGCCTAAAATACTTACCTTGTATCAAACACCGTCGGCCAGATTGAAAATCAATGGTACCTTGTCCCCTTCCCTCTTGATTCGCAATGGCACAAGGCAGGGCTGCCCACTATCTCCCCTTCTATATGTACTGGTCATGGAACATCTGATGGCCGCAATTAGAGACAACCCTGACATCATGGGTATTCAAATAGGGAATCAAGAGCACAAATGTGCTGCATTCGCTGAAGATCTTCTATTATACATCACTAACCCGAGGGTATCCCTCCCATGTCTATGGGGGGAGTTGGGTCGCTTTGGATCATGGTCCAATTACAAAATTAATATGGCTAAGTCTCATGCTCTGAATGTCTCCTTAATTCCAGCTTTAGTGACTTCACTTAAAGACTCCTTTCCCTTTGCCTGGCCAGAGGGAGGTATTACATACCTGGGTATTCATATCCCCCCGACTTTATCGCGACTGTTTCAGGATAATTTTGCTCCCCTTCTGGCTCGTTTTCAAAAAAACTTGGACTCCTGGAACCGGAAAGAATTTTCGTGGTTCGAGAGGGTCAGTATAATTAAGATGAATCTGCTACCCAAATTACTGTACCTCCTGCAGACCATCCCCATCAGGATTCCCATTCCGTTCTGGATGCAGATTCACAGAACTTTCTTAAAATTCGTTTGGTCCCCTGGGAAACCGCAAATTCGCTGGGATGTATTAACGAACTAAGGAAACGGGTGGGGTTGGTCTCCCGGATTGTCGCCTTCACTATCAAGCTACTGCTTATGCAAGGCTCCTAGACATAGGAGCATACTAAGAAATGGTGGGTTCAAATCGCAAGGGATCTAGCGCCATGTGCGTTAACCTCAATCCCCTGGGTGCGGAGTGGTCAGAGAAACAGGAATTCTTCGCTTTCCTTCACCTCAGCTTGCACATTTACCATTCTGGGCAATATTGGCTCTAATGCCTCCCTGGTGGACACAAAGGGACCCCTCACCCCTATCACGGACAATCCATTATTCCCTCCGGATGCCTCTTCGACATCGTTCCTCACGGGTACTAGACTCTCCCCCCTGCATTTTTGTCAGGTGCTCTCGGGCTCATCCTTGAAGCCCTTGCCCACTATACACCATTATGAGTATACCCAACTTAAACACCTTTTTGCCTCTTTTCGGGGTAGTCACAATCTAACAAGAAAATTGACAGCCTTCGAGCAAGCCTGTCTCGCCCCATTGGCGGTCTTCCGCAATATTTCTTTTATTTATAAGCTACTCCTCCAACAACGATCTTCCTCACCTCCACCATTTTGTGCAGTATGGGAAAAAGACCTGGGCATCACATTGTCCTCTTCTCAATGGCTCAGGTGTTATATCTTTACACACAAGGCAATGGTAGCGACAAGAGCGCAGGAGACCTGTTTTAAAATCCTGTCCCAATGGTATAGAGTACCGACGTTATTACATAAGTGGTTTTCTACAGTCACGGATAGGTGTTGGAGGTGTGGAACGTCAGAAGGCTCCCTGCTACATATTTGGTGGCACTGTTCAGGTTTGAGAGGGTTCTGGAACTCTGTCCATGGGGCGATAAATAAAATCACCAACTTCCCAATTCCGAACACGCCTGAGGCATTTCTGCTCTATATCTTTGATCTCAATGTTCCTGCTTACAAGACATCCCTACTCAGGTTCCTCATTCAAGCTGCTAAGGCGTTAATCCCTAGACACTGGAAATCGGCATCCCCACCAACGATCGAAGAATAGTACGAGAAGGTGATGTCCTACCAGAGAATGGAAGAGCTGATTGCTCTCTCTCCGTCTTTGCTTACATGCTTTCTGAAGGTGTGGGGTCCCTGGGGGGAATTTCGTGCTTCAGGGTCTTACAGATCACTTTAAGTACACTCACATTGGGGCTCGTTTTCTCTGTCTAATTTCTCATGTCATAGTTTCTTTCTCTTGCTCTGCTCCCTTCCTTTATGCCTCTCTGCTTATCCTTTCTTGCCATACTTCCTTACTTCACTTCACCCCTTTTTTTTTTCTTCTCTCTACGTTTTGTGATTATGTCATTATTGTGTAGAAATTCAATGGTTAGGCTGTTAATATGTACGGCCTTTTGGACGTCTAATGATTGGTGTCTAAGGCGTTTTTGCCTTTATATGGCAAGTCTAATATTTTTCACAATATTTGTCTATATTTCATGCTTGATGTAATCAAACAAAATTTTTTGTAAAACCCAATAAACACTTTAATAATAAAAGAATCCTAAGGCTGTACAAAGAAAGGGGCTCAAAATGATCAGAAAACCAATTGAAAAAAAATATTTGTTTCTCAGAATGAGAACAGTGTAATACAATAATACTAAAAATACTAAAATTGTCCCCAAAGGTGTACACAGCCTTTAAGTATCTATTAAGTGTTCTGGATTCACAGTGACAATGCTCTGTATTGTTGAACAACGTCCTTCATGCTGCTGATTCTGAGGGGGTGTAAAAGAAAGATAGTGATCTCTTCTTTTCTGTGTGTACAGTGTATAGGAAACATCACAAGTAGCTCAGAGAAAACTGATAATTAGAGATGGATCCTGCAGAAGGGAAAACTGATGATAAATTAAGGATACAAGTCATATACAATTGCCAGAAATAATGTCATTCCTCATGTACAGATACATGACAGTTCATTCTGAAATATCACCTGAAATGACAGGTGCGCTTTATTGGGAGTCTGTCACCAGCATCCTCCCCATTCAACTTCTTGCATACACATGTCAATGCAATTTAGGAAAAGTCCCAAATTGGACTTAATACTCAGTTGTCTGTGGTGTTCAAATTATGTTAAATTTCCCCCTTCATGGTAAGAGGGTGCGTCCACAGCACAAGAAATGCACGTCCAGTCGTCTCATTGCTGATCATGCATCTCTCTCCTGGTTACACCCAGAGAGCTAATTTTATTAGAAATACATGATGGTGTAATCACACACCCCTTTGTCATCAATTTTAATATATCCAATCACAATCATACAAGTATACATGAAACATCAAATCAAATCAATGATGATGACAGCCAATGGCATACACATTACTTCATCTATCTGGGAAATTACATATGCATATTTTAACTTCTGCTATGTTCCACTTTTCCTATAGACATATCAAGTGATTATGAGTCATTTTTATTTTTAAGTATACATGACATATAATGGAGATTAGAGATTATAAGATATAAGAGATATGGATATAAGGAGATGGAGACCACCTGATAATGAAATACAACCCTAGCACAATTCTGTTCATCAACTAACTAAATTTCTTTAACATTTTCCTCCTCTTGAACATAATTTGCTAATAATCTAAAGAGAGTTTCCCAAATGACTATATTCAGTTCAAACCAGGGCCTATGGGCCATCCATTAACTGAGGTGTATCAATCAGGACAGACCCTATATCATCAATGCAGATCTTATATCTATTCGTTCTCCGATGGGATGGAGAAAGAGACACAAGTAAATAAGTGTCTTCCTCCTCTTGTACACAGCCGGCTTAGGTATCCAGAGGACTCCCCCAACTCATCATCTATGGTAGACTCCACTGGACACTCAGCATTTTTCCCTGCACTTTCCTTTAACTTATTCCAAGTTATTCCCTGCACAGCACAGGGGCACAATAAGAAGTGAGGCAAATGTCCAATAATCATCAGAGTTCAAAGTTGTCATGTCTAGGATTCCATAGCTCTCAGCTGAATCATCAAGTTCAGTATTCGCAGGCTGGATTGATATATATATATATATATATATATTGTAGATTCTCCATGATTCACATTCAGTATACAGATTATTATTACAATCAGGTAATGATGATAATATCTTCTTTCTGACCTTACTGCCAATTTAATCAGAAACAACAAATTTAGTATCCTTTTACAAAGAGAGCATCAACCATTAACCTATCATTTTACTTAACTAAATCAGTTAATTGGGTTCAGTCAACACAGCAAATCAGTCTAATCAATGGACAAATCTTTATTAGAATTAGCGGCTCTATAAATCTGCCTTAACCTCTTAGTATATTTCACATCAGTAGCCCACTAAACCATACCATCCTCATTATGATATGTGCATAGCATGATTTATTTTTCTTTCTCAATAAAATCTGCTCCGGTACACGTTGTAATTAGAGATGAGCGAGCACTAAAATGCTCGGGTGCTCGTTATTCGAGTCGAATTTTTCCCGATGCTTGGGTGCTCGTTTCAAATAACAGACCCCATTGAAGTGAATGGGAGACTCGAGCATTTTTTGTAGGAGACCAAAGCTCTGCACAGGGAAGGTTGCGTGAAAACCTGGAAACCTCAGAAAATTATGGAAACACCACGGAAATGGACAGGAAACAGCAGGGACAGTATGCATGGATGCCTCTGAGGCTGCCTAATCGCACCATTACGCCAAATTCTGGGCAACAGCCTGGTGGTGACCCTCAAGACAATTGTGCTGACCCAGACCAAGATGGGCAAGGCACATGCGCTGGTACATATAAGGAAAGCACCCAACTAGGTGCAATGAAAGTCCATCACCGCCTGCGGGTGACACCACTACCCATGCTGGCACTGCTGTACTATCCCCCGCCCCAGGACGCAGGCATAAGCGTCTCCCTCCCTGCACCCACCCAGTAGTCCACAGCGTATACAAAGTTCTCCCAGCACAGTGCCCAGCTCTCCCCATCCCAGACGGGCAAACACGCACCCCACACTCACCCTGTCCACAGCAGACACAAAGACCTCCAAGCACAGTGCCCAGCTTTCCTAATTCCAGACGGGCTAAGACGCCCACTGCACCCACCCATTAGTCTCCACATGTGGGTGGGTACAGAGCCTTTTAGTGCCCCTCAAGACAATGTTTGTGTGCCAGGGCCGGGTAGTAACCCTCCTTAAAGTTGTGGGGGAGAGGCCTCCGGTGACCCTCAAGACAATTTTGGGCGACAGTGTAGTGGCGAGCCTCCAAAAAATCGTGGGTGAGAGCCTGGAGGTGACCCTCAGAAACAATTGGTTTGAAAAAGCATGGTGGTGCACCCCTGAATGACAGTCTGTGACTGAGATTGCAGGTGAACCCGCTAAAATTGTAGTCTGGCACACCTTGGTGGTGAA
>ONZH01003267.1:0-35864 GCA_900303285.1 Rhinella marina
TTTTCCACAATGACCATGCAGGGGGGGTATGACAGGCCCGCGGAGCACGCTGGCAGCGCGAAAACGGCGTCTACATGGATTGGCTGGAAAAACCACGTGACCTCGAATATTAAAAACTCAGGTCTTCCTGCTCGTTCGCATATGCTGCGTGAACTTAGTCAGGGACAGAGGCTGGAGAAGGGGAGAGATAGGTTTTAGCTGTTGGACAGGCAGGAGCGTGATTAAAAGACCTTATCAGAGCTACTATAGTGCAGTACAGTGATAGCTTTACTACTATATACACTCTGCAGAGAACGGCTGCTGTATTCAGGGATAGCTGCTGGAGTAGGGACAGAGAGAGGCATTAGTGGTGTATTAGGTGCTCTGCTACATACCAAACTATATTTGGCACAACTTTCTGCGTTCTTTTTGGCTGCAAAACCTGTTATATACTAGTGTGTATATGCACCATCTGATCTCTGGCAGTATAACGGCTGTGTACATTCTTTTTTTTTTAAAATACAGTTTCTTTGGCTCTAGTGTTCTGGGTTCTGTGTGCCTGCAATACCCTTTTTGTATACCAGGTGTAAATACCCACCGTCTGACCTGTTAGTACACGGCTGTGTACTCAGACATATTTAAAAAAAAGTCCTGTTATTTTGCACCTGTATTGTGCGTTCTGCGTGCCTGCAAAACTCTTGTATATACGGTGGTGTTAATACACCGTCTGACCTTGTGTACACGCTGTTACAGAAACTATAAAAAAAAAAGGCCTTTTATTTGGACTGTATTGGCGTTCTGCGTGCTGCAAAATATTCTGTATATACGTTGTGTTAATACACACGTCTGACCTTGTAGTACACGGCTGTGTACCTAGAAATATTAAAAAAAGGCTTTTATTTGCACTGTATTGTGCGTTCTGCGTGCTGCAAAACTAATTGTTATATACGTGGTGGTTAATACACGCCGTCTGACTGTAGTACATGGCTGTGTACCTAGAAATTTAAAATAAGGCCTTTTATTTGGCACTGTATTGTGCGTTCTGCGTGCCTGCAAAACCTTTATATACGTGGTGTAATACACACCGTCTGACTGTAGTACCGGCTGTGTACCTAGAAATATTAAAAAAAGGCTTTTATTTGGCACCTGTATGTGAGTTCTGCGTGCCTGCAAAACTCTTGTATATAGTGTGTTAATACACACCTCTGACCTTTAGTACACGGCTGTGTACCTAGAAATTAAAAAAAAAGCCTTTTATTTGACTGTATTGTGCGTTCTGCGTGCCTGCAAAACTCTTGTATATACGTGGTGTTAATACACACCCTCTGACCTAGTAGTACACGGCTTGTACTAGAAATATTAAAAAAAGGCCTTTTATTTGGCACCTGTATTGTGCGTTCTGCGTGCCGAAACTCTTGTATATAACGTGGTGTTAATACACAACGTCTGACTTGTAGTACACGGCTGTGTACCTAGATTTAAAAAAAAAGTCTTTTATTTGGGCACCTGTATTGTGCGTTCTGCGTGCCTGCAAAACTCTGTATATACGTGTGTTAATACACACCGTCTGACCTGGTAGTACACGGCTGTGTACCTAGAAATATTAAAAAAAAAGCCTTTTATTTGGCACCTGTATTGTGCGTTCTGCGTGCCTGCAAAACTCTTGTATATACGTTGTGTTAATACACACCGTCTGACCTGGTAGTATACGGCTGTGTACGCCAATATTGTAAACAAAAAAAAAAATGCGGAGGGCTAGCAGAATGGACGTGGACGTGGACGAGGACGGGGGGCGCGGAAATGCTGTTGGGGGCCTTGTTGAAGCAGTGGGGATACAATGCATGCTGGTGAGGGGCAGCCAGGATTCCGCTCATCCAGAATCCCTGCCTTTATGGGACAGTTAAGCAGGGGTGGGTTACACCACTGTTGAGGCCTGAGCAGTGTGAACAGGTGGTGCAATGGATAGCCGATAGCGCTTCCACACAGTTGTCCACCAGCCAGTCATCCACACAGTCTCACTCTGACCCTCCTCCTCCACACCTGGCCAACAGAGTCATCCCACCCTTGACCCCTCCCCAGGAGCTCTTTTCGGGTCCTTTTTCAGATGTGCCGGAAGAATCCCTGGAGCTACCAGAGGAATTTGTTTGTAGTGATGCCCAACCACTTGAGTATTCGCCATCTCCTGCTGATGTGGACCCTGAACCAGCATCTGTTATCATGAGCGATGATGATGATGAGACGCAGTTGCCATCAAGGGAGGCTGTTGGAATGTCCAGTGGGCAGGAGGAGGAGCAGAGTGAGGAAGTGGAAGAGGAGGTGGTGGATGACAAATGACCGACCCCACTTGGCCAGGGGTGATGTCCAGCGGGGAAAGCAGTGGAGAGGTGGTGGTCTGCGCAGCACCGAAAAAGGCAGCAAGAGGCAGAGGGATGTCCAGAGGCAGAGGGATGTCCAGAGGCAGAGGGATGTCCACAGGCCGAGAGGGATGTCCAGAGGCAGAGGACAGTCCAGACAGAGAAGTGAGGCCACAGCCAGCAGGGCCGAAGCTGTTCCCGGCAGCGGGCAGTCGCGCGAAGCTCCCCCATCGAGGCCTCGTACTTCTGTGGTGTGGAGATTTTTTAATGTTTGTGCGGATGACAAACTGAGCGCGGTTTGCACACTCTGCCACTCAAAACTGAGTAGGGGCTCTGAGAAGAGCAATATGACCACCTCAGGCATGCGGCGTCACTTGGAAGTCAAGCACTGGGCTGAGTGGGAGAGAGCAAACGCAATACAACCTGCGCCCCGGTCTTGCTGCCACTGCCTCTTCCCCTTTGTTGTGTGCTGCCACTGCGGTCCAGACCTCAAGCCAGGACAACCTCCACATCTGCCTCTGCCTCGGCTACTTTGGGGCCTTCTCCTTCAGCCTCCCCTTCCCCACATCTTCGCCTGCACCTTCATACTCCTTGTCCCAACAACTGTCCATCTCGCAGGCGTTCGACCGCAGGCGGAAGTACGCCTCGAGTCACCCCCAAGCCCAAGCCTTAAACTGCCACATCTCCAAACTGCTGGCCCTGGAGATGTTGCCGTTTAGGCTTGTGGAGACGCAGGCCTTCCGCGACCTGATGGCGGCTGCCGCACCTCGCTATTCCGTCCCCAGCCGCCACTACTTTTCCCGGAGTGCCGTCCCCGCCCTGCACCAGCACGTGTCGCGTAACATCAGGCGGGCCCTGAGGTACGCAGTCAGCGCAAAGGTCCACTTGACCACCGACTCGTGGACAAGCGCTTGCGGCCAGGGACGATACATCTCTTTGACGGCACACTGGGTGAATGTTGTGGAAGCGGGGACGGGGTCGCAAACAGAGACGGCCTACCTACCACCCCCGCCCAAGATTGCCAGCACGGGTTCTGATAAACCCCCCTCCTCTTCCTCCTCCTCCTCCTCTGCCTTAACATCGCCCTCAGCCGCTAGCTGGAAGCGTTGCAGCACTGGCGCGGGGAGACGTCAGCAGGCGGTGCTTAAGCTCATCAGCTTGGGCGACAGGAAGCACAGCGCCCCAGAGGTGAGGGACGCCATATTGCAGCAGACGGAGATGTGGCTGTCGCCGCTGCAGCTAGGACCAGGCATGGTCGTGTGCGATAACGGCCGTAACCTGGTGGCGGCTCTGGAGCTTGCCGAACTCAATCACGTACCATGCCTGGCCCACGTTTTTAATCTGGTAGTCCAAAAATTTCTAAAGACTTACCCCAACCTGGCAGAGCTACTGGTGAAAGTGCGGCGCTTGTGCGCTCACTTTCGGAAGTCAACTGTAGCTGCTGCTAGCTTAAAAAAACTCCAGCAACGCCTCCATTTGCCTGAACATCGGCTGTTGTGCGACCTGCCGACTCGCTGGAATTCCACCTATTCCATGTTGGCCAGGGTGTGTGAGCAGCAGAGAGCATTGATGGAGTACCAGATTATGAATCCACGCGTGCCTCCAACTCAGCTCCCTCAGTTTGCCAACCACGAGTGGCCATGGATGGCAGACATATGCGATGTACTGCGTATCTTTGAGGAGTCCACCAAGAAGGTCAGCAGCGAGGACGCTATAGTGAGCGTAACCATCCCGCTCCTATGCGTCCTTAAAGAATCGCTCATCGCAATAAGGGAGAACGCATTGCACGCAGAGGAGACGGGGGTAGGAGGAGACGCAACGGAGCTACACAGTCAGACCACACTTTTGTCTGCTTCTCGGTGGCAAGTTGCAGGAGGAGGAGAGGATGAGGAGGAGGAGGACGACGTGGAGGTGGCTGTGGAAGAGGAGGAGGATGCTGGCGGCGAGGGTAGCAGTCAGGCTGTGTGCGTCCCATTGGTTCAGCGCGGATGGGGCGGAGAGGAGGCGGAAGAGGAAGAGGAGGAAATGGCAAGTGATCCTTCTGGTGGGGGCAGTGACGTCATGCCTATTCAGAGTCTGGCACACATGGCTGACTTCATGCTGGGCTGCTTTTCCCGGGACACACGTGTTGTCCGGATAGTGGAGAACAAACTGTACTGGGTCTTCGCACTCCTGGACCCCCGGTATAAAGATAACGTCTCCTCTTTTATTCCGGTAGAGGAGAGGACGAATCGATTGCTGGAATACCAGAGGGAACTCGTGCAGAACATGATGGAGATTTTCCCACCCACCATCGCTGGCGGCAGAGAGGAGAGGGTCTCCCAGAGTCCCACAACATCGATCAGGCCCACAGCCACCAGGGGAACACTCTCCAAGGTGTGGGACACGTTCATGGCACCCCCTCGTGCAACTTCCATCACTGCGGGGCCCGCTATCAGCAGGAGGGACAAGTATCGGCGGATGTTGCGGGAGTACCTGGCAGACCGTACCCCTGTCCTCCCCGATCCCTCGGCGTCCTACACTTACTGGGTCTCCAAGTTGGACACGTGACTGGAACTGTCCCTGTACGCCTTGGAGGTGCTTGCCTGCCCTGCCGCCAGCGTGCTATCAGAAAGGGTGTTCAGCGCAGCCGGGGGCATTATAACCGATAAGCGCAGCCGCCTGTCAACCGACAGTGCCGACAGGCTGACGCTAATCAAAATGAACAGCAAGTGGATTGACCCGGACTTTGCTTCTCCAACAGTGGAAAGCAGCCAAAAGTGAAGTGCCATCTGTATGAAGTGCCATTTCCTCCTCCACCTCCTCCTCCTTAACCGCCGTAGAATTGCTCCGTAAATAAGAAAAAATTTATATATTTATGGCTCACCTCTTGGGCCTCCACAAAATGTTTAAGAGGTGTCACCTCTTGGGCCTCCACATAATTTTTAAGAGGTCTCACCTCTTGGGCCTCCACATAAATTTTAAGAGGTCTCACCTCTTGGGCCTCCAAAAATTTTTAAGAGGTCTCACCTCTTGGGCCTCCACAAAAATTTTAAGAGGTCTCACCTCTTGGGCCTCCACAAAATTTTTTAAGAGGTCTCACCTCTTGGGCCTTCCACAAAATTTTTAAGAGGTCTCACCTCTTGGGCCTCCACAAATTTTTAAGAGGTCTCACCTCTTGGGCCTCCACAAAATGTTTTTAAGAGGTCTCACCTCTTGGGCCTCCACATAATTTTTAACAGGTCTCACCTCTTGGGCCTCCACATAATTTTTCGACGGTCTCACCTCTTGGGCCTCCACAAAATTTTTAAGAGGTCTCACCTCTTTGGGCCTCCACATAATTTTTAACAGGTCTCACCTCTTGGGCCTCCACATAATGTTTAAGAGGTCTCACCTCTTGGCCTCCCACATAATTTTTAAGAGGTCTCACCTCTTGGGCCTGCACAAAATGTTTAAGAGGTCTCACCTCTTGGGCCTCCACATAATTTTTAAGAGGTCCACCTCACCTCTTGGGCCTCCACATAATTTTTAAGAGGTCTCACCTCTTGGGCCTCCACATAAATTTTTAATAGGGTCTCACCTCTTGGGCCTCCACATAATTTTTAAGAGGTCTCACCTCTTGGGCCTCCACATAATTTTTAAGAGGTCTCACCTCTTGGGCCTCCACATAAATTTTAAGAGGTCTCACCTCTTGGGCCTCCACAATAATTTTTTAAGAGGTCTCACCTCTTGGGCCTCCACAAAAAATTTTAAGAGGTCTCACCTCTTGGGCCTCCACATAAATTTTATCAAGGTCTCACCTCTTGGGCCTCCACAAAATGTTTAAGAGGTCTCACCTCTTGGGCCTCCACAAAATTTTTAAGAGGTCTCACCTCTTGGGCCTCCACAAAAATGTTTAAGAGGTCTCACCTCTTTGGGCCTCCACAAAATTTTTAAGAGGTCTCACCTTGGGCCTCCACAAAATTTTTAAGAGGTCTCACCTCTTGGGCCTCCACATAATTTTATCAAGGTCTCACCTCTTGGGCCTCCACAAAATTTTATCACCTCTTGGGCCTCAGGTCTCACCTCTTGGGCCTCCACATAATTTTTAAGAGGTCTCACCTCTTGGGCCTCCACAAAATTTTAATCAAGGTCTCACCTCTTGGGCCTCCACAAAATTTTTAAGAGGTCTCACCTCTTGGGCCTCCACAAAAATTTTTAAGAGGTCTCACCTCTTGGGCCTCCACAAAATTTTTTAAGAGGTCTCACCTCTTGGGCCTCCCACAAATTTTTATCAGGTCTCACCTCTTGGGCCTCCACAAATTTTATACAAATTTTTATCAAGGTCTCACCTCTTGGGCCTCCAAAGGTCATCTTGGGCCTCCACAAAAATTTTTAAAGGTCTCACCTTTGGGCCTCCACAAATTTTTAAGAGGTCTCACCTCTTGGGCCTCCACAAAATTTTAAGAGGTCTCACCTCTTGGGCCTCCACATAATTTTATCAAGGTCTCACCTCTTGGGCCTCCACACAAATTTTTAACAGGTCTCACCTCTTGGCCTCCACAAAATTTTATCAAGGTCTCACCTCTTGGGCCTCCACATAATTTTTAAGAGGTCTCACCTCTTGGGCCTCCACATAATTTTTAAGGTCTCACCTCTTGGGCCTCCACAAAATCAGGTCTCACCTCTTGGGCCTCCACAAAGGTCCACCTCTTGGCCTCCACAAAATTTTTAAACGGTCTCACCTCTTGGGCCACAAAATTTTTAAGAGGTCACCTCTTGGGCCTCCACAATAATTTTTAAGAGGTCTCACCTCTTGGGCCTCCACAAATTTTTTCAAACCTCTTGCGCTCATAAAATATTTTCAAACAAGGACCTAAGAGCCTCGATGGGAGAGCTTTGTGTGGGGGGCTGTTATAGGAAGAGATGCGGCCCTGCGGGCTTAGCCTGCCTTCTCCATGAGCCTCTGGCCAGCCCACGGCCTCTTTCTGCCTTTTGCGGTCCTACGCATCCCTCAACATCCCACTGCTTTACCTGCTAGACATGACACTGGGCCAGGTCGGGTCACGACTTCGTCATACCAACACCTCTCTTACACTGCCTCACTTTGCTCCAACGCCTCCCTTCTGGCAACTGTGTCTCATCATCGTCCCTAATCATTTTACACTTTAGTGCCCGTTCCACACACCATCAGCTAGAGATGGAGCTTGCTCCAGTGTTTGGGCATCAGAACAAACAAAATCCTCAGATAGCCTGCGATTCTTGCATGGTGGGAACACTGGGTTGATAACATTGGGCAGGGTGGGAGGAAGGAGGGTCAGAGTGAGGTCCCTGCAGTTTCTGCAGGCTATCGACGAGACTGGACTTTGTGGACTTGACTGGGTGGTGGACAGATTTAAAAGGAGAATCTAGAAGGAGAAGGAGGGGTTTTGCCGAGCTGTCTGTAAGGGTTGCGGAAATCCAGACAGAACCAAGGCCACAAACTTGGGTGGGGGTAGCAGGTTTGCCCGTCCCCGCCTCCACAACATTCACCCAGTGTGCTGTCAGGGAGATGTAGCATCCCGGCCTCAAACCAAATGTGTTTGGTGGTCAAATGGCCTTTTGCAGTAACCGTGTTACTCGGGCGTGGATGATGTTTTGGGACATGTGCCTGGGCAAGGCAGGGATTTTATCGAGGTCTCACCTCTTGGGCCTCCACATAATTTTTAAGAGGTCTCACCTCTTGGGCCTCCACAAAATTTTTAAGAGGTCTCACCTCTTGGGCCTCCACATAATTTTTAAGAGGTCTCACCTCTTGGGCCTCCACATAATTTTTTAAGAGGTCTCACCTCTTGGGCCTCCACATAATTTTTAAGAGGTCTCACCTCTTGGGCCTCCACATAATTTTTATTGAGGTCTCACCTCTTGGGCCTCCAACATAATTTTTAAGAGGTCTCACCTCTTGGGCCTCCACATAATTTTTAAGAGGTCTCACCTCTTGGGCCTCCCACATATTTTTAAGAGATCTCACCTCTTGGGCCTCCACATAATTTTTATCGAGGTCTCACCTCTTGGGCCTCCACATAATTTTTAAGAGGTCTCACCTCTTGGGCCTCCACATAATTTTATCGAGGTCTCACCTCTTGGGCCTCCACAAAATTTTATTTTTTTTTAAGAGGTCTCACCTCTTGGGCCTCCACATAATTTTAATGAGGGTCTCACCTCTTGGCCTCCCATATAATTTTTAAGAGGTCTTCACCTCTTGGGCCTCCACAAATTTTTAAGAGGTCTCACCTCTTGGGCCTCCACATAATTTTTAAGAGGTCTCACCTCTGGCCTCCACATAATTTTTAAGAGGTCTCACCTCTTGGGCCTCCACAAATTTTTAAGAGGTCTCACCTCTTGGGCCTCCACATATTTTAAGAGGTCCACCTCTTGGCTTCCACATAATTTTAAGCGTCTCACCTCTTGGGCCTCCACATAATTTTTAAGAGGTCTCACCTCTTTAGCCTCCACACAATTTTTAAGACGTCTCACCTCTTGGGCCTACAAACAATTTTTATTATGGCTCACCTCTTGGCCTTAATACAATTTTTAAGAGGTCTCACCTCTTGGGCCACCATATCATTTTTTCGAGGGCTCACCTCAAGCTAACTTTGCGCACTCATTAAAATATTTTTCACAACAAGGACCTAAGAGCCCTCGATGGGAGAGCTTTGTGTGGGGGCCTGTTATAGGGAAGAGATGCGGCCCTGCGGGCTCTAGCCTGCCTTCTCCATGAGCCTCTGGTCAGCCCACGGCCTCTTTCTTCCTTTTGCGGTCCTACGCATCCCTCAACATCCCCACTGCTTTACCTGCTAGACATGACACTGGGCCAGGTCGGGTCGCTGACTTCGTCATACTCAACCACCTCCTCTTACACTGCCTCACTTTGCTCCAACAGCCTCCCTTGCTGGCAACTGTGTCTCATCATCGTCCCTAATCATTTTACACTTTAGTGCCCGTTCCACACCACCATCAGCTAGAGATGGAGCTTGCTCCAGTGTTTGGGCATCAGAACAAACAAAATCCTCAGATAGCTCCTGCGATTCTTGCATGGGTGGGAACACTGGGTTGATAACATTGGGCAGGGTGGGAGGAAGGAGGGTCAGAGTGAGGTCCCTGCAGTTTCTGCAGGCTATCGACGAGACTGGACTTTGTGGACTTGACTGGGTGGTGGACAGATTTAAAAGGAGAATCTAGAAGGAGAAGGAGGGGTTTGCCGAGCTGTCTGTAAGGGTTGCGGAAATCCAGACAGAACCAAGGCCACAAACTTGGGTGGGGGTAGCAGGTTTGCCCCGTCCCCCGCCTCCACAACATTCACCCAGTGTGCTGTCAGGGAGATGTAGCATCCCCGGCCTCAAACCAAAGTGTTGGTGGTCAAATGGCCTTTTGCAGTAACCGTGTTACTCGGGCGTGGATGATGTTTTGGGACATGTGCCCGGGCAAGGCAGGAATGGCACAGAGGGAAAAATAGTGATGGCTTGATTGCTTTCCCCCTTGCCTATGCCATCTGTGGTTGTCATAGGCAACGTGATTTTAAGGGGTGCAGAATTTCATCTTCTTTTTTGTCTAGTTTGGCTTGGGGTCCATGGCAATGTAGAGGAAAGAAGGTTTCCTTGTATGGTCTCACTTTACAGAGAGGTTATATTGTCTTTGGAGTGTATTGTTGAGAGGCTGTGATAGTGGCGTAATAGTGCTACTTGGGCGCGTTATATGCACCCAGACATGCTTCCCCTGCTGTCCCAGTTGCATTCCAGCAGTGTTGGCATCCTTTTCTGAGGTTTCAGGGTGGACTTGGTGACCTCCAAGTGGTCGAATTGAGATTTCCAAGTGGCGAGCATTTTTTTCCCATAGACTTTAATGGGATTCGATATTCAGTCGAATAGTCGAATTTCGCGGTCTATTCGAATCGAATTTCGAACTTTCGAATATTTCACTACTCGCTCATCTCTAATAACTTACAATCTCTCTTGCTCCATTTTTTTGCTCGTTGTTTTACCTTGGAGCATGTTGTCTTGTGCAATCCCTTGTGTTTTAGGCTGGAGCTACATGGCAATCTTGACCATGAAAACTGTTGCATGCCCAAGGATTGCTGTGTAGCAATGCAGCCATTGAACTGAATGAGGTTGCAAGTTGCCACATCCGAGACCCCCAAAAAAATTCTATTGTTGTGGTCGGAGCAACGTGAGAGTTGCTTTGCAACCCCATTCAGGTCAATAGCTGCAGTAGTACACAGCAATCCTTGGTCTGGCGACAAATTTTATGGTCATGATCGCCACGTACTAGTATTCCCACTTACTGTTCAAATGATGAGACCTTTGAGAACCTCATCAATGAGAGAAGTAAAGACAGACAGCATACATTTTATTAGCCAGACCGAAATGAAGATGGGAGAATGACTGTTTTCGGCCAAGGTCTTATTTTTTTACTGTGATAATGTCAAATCACTGATGAGGTCGTGCTTTGAATTTGGTTACCAGGTACAGAGCTCCTTCAGAGTAAAAACACACTTGAGTTTATCAAGTGATGCTTGCCATCTCTCCTTTTTCTTAGTTGGAGAGCCTGCAGCATGGAGAACTCTGTAGAACGTGTCCTATTAATGTTCGTTTTGCAGACGAGGACAGGCATTGTTACAATAGATCATAAAAAAAAACACACATGCAACACAGACATCACATGGATGTCATCCGTTTTTGGCGGATCCTTATTTTGCGGACTAATACATATGGTCGTGTGCATGAGCCCTAACTGTAAGAGTCCTGACAAATTGCTGCAATATACAACAATTGAGGAGATCTGGACTACTGCAGACATGTGTCTGGAGATAATCCCGCTTTCCACGTCCATGAAGACATGCCAGAAGATGCATGATTCAGCACAATGTGTTTATTTCTACAATATAATAAAAATCCATTTCAATCTCAAAATTTCAAAATTTCTTCAACAGTCAAACCAGAGCAAAAAAGTGCAGTGTTCAATATACAAAGTTTCAATACTTACCAATCCAGATATAATGGGAGGAGAGTTTCCATGCCCTTATGCCAACAAGGTTTCGGGAGACCAACCCGCACTTTTATTGGTCTGATTTGACTGTTGGAGAAGACTGAAGTGGATATTATGTTGTGGAAATAAATACATTGTCCTGAATCGTGTATCTTCTGATATGTTTTAAGGGTCCTGATGACAATGGCACTCTCAAAATTATTTTTCTACTCCATTGCCCTTGATGTAAGTAAAATCCTACAGTATTGTATACATTTCTCTCATGCAGAGTCAATAATATAAATCTAAGCAATTAGATGTAGACAAAGAGTCGCGAGCAGACACCACACACTTGTATGCACTTTAAATCATCTGTCATTACTGTAATGAATTCTTCGCTTGACAAGTGTTTGGGCTTTATAGCGTTTGTGGTGCAGGACCCACATTCATTTTTCAATTTATTTTAACTGATCTGCCATTTATTTCCATTGACTACAATCATGTGTCTAGAATGTCACTTTTCATTTATAAACCTATTAAAACCAAGCACGAACATCTTGTAATTTTTTTTTTTGCTCCTGATTTCCACATCTAACTTCTCAGCCAGGTTAACATAATTTGAGGTGTATTTAAAAAAAATAATAAAAAAAACCCTTCACATTTGATAAAACTGAAACTAGCTGTAACTTAGAAATTATAGCATGGTGTATTTAAAAAAAATGATGCATTGGGGCGGTCCAGAAAGCGACAGTGACATATGGAGACGATCCTGTTAGTAGGATTGAGGCTGTTTTGTGATAAATGACACAATCTGTCATAGAACATCTGTTATCTATCATCTTGGCTGCCTTTTAATACATCAGAAAAGCAGAAAAAATCTACAACTGCACAGTCAGAAGACAAATACAGAGATGACCTGTTGGCCTTAAACTGTAGAGAGCGATGATTTGGCTTGCATTTTGGAGAGGCTTAGCTAATTTCTAACGAAAAAAACTTTCTACACAGACCTCTTGCACCTTCTTTTCAGTTTTGCAATCATAGTAATTAGAGGTGGCTTCCCACATGAAAATAGAGAATAATTATATGCGAGCCTAGTAAGTACAGAAAAATTGCCTCTGTGGCTTGACATTTAGCATAGACCCCATACACTCAGAGCAGGGACATGAATCCTATTATGCTACATAATTTGACCTTCACAAAAAATATATTCAAAAGTCTTCAGTGGGATTTTTAAACAATTCGGCAGCCACATGTCACATACATTCCCAAAAGAAATAAAGTAGTGGAGAAAAGATGCTAAGATGAAATATTGAATTTCTCTGTAAATTTTACAATTTCACTTTTGAAAATGCAACCCCTAAATCATTTCCAAACTGATCGCCTCTAAACCAGCACTTGTAAGTGGAACAGCTTGTAAGGCCAATAATGGTTGAACATCTTTATGCTCATGACAAGATTGAATTTGTAGAGTGATTTGGAACAGAGGTAGAGCGATTTGGAACAGAGTACATAAAATACTTAAACGAAAACTAGTCTTACATTTTTGAAAGTCTTTTTTTTAGCCCCTGTTTTTGCTTAAATGAAGTCAAAATAGGAACAGTTGTTGTTACACAAACAGAAAGATAGATAAATGGGTAGATATATTGTGTATAAATAAATATATATATATATATATATATATATATATATATATATTACTGATGAGTGAACATGTTCGGCCGAATACACTATTCGGCCGAACATGGCGGCGCTCGTGACCACGTGGTGTTCTGCAGGAAGTTGCTGGAATTCACTGTAATGCCAGTAGCCATGTTAACTACTGGCATTACAGTGATTGGCTGGCTGGGAAAGCGTCATTGGGTGCTATAAAGCACCCGATGACATGTGACCGGATCATACCGAGCAGGGAGAGCTGCTGCAAGCAGGGACAGACAGAGTAGGGACAGAAGAACGTTAGGCAGGGATAGAATTTGTTTCAAAGACCCAAAAGCCCTTTTAAGGGCTATTATATCTTGCTGGCAAACTTTTTTTTTATTTTGGGGGTGTTAAAAATAGCACTAGGTGGCCTGCCATTAACGCCACCTGTGCAGCTGCTGCATGCTGTATGATACTCTCTGTATACTATATATACCTGACATCCTTTGCTATTATTTCTGCTGTTAAGCCTGCAGTACCTCTTTTGCGTCTTGCTGTATAACATTTGCGCAAGGAGGGACTTGTGTAGGGATAGGATTTGGCTAGGCAGGGCTAGTATTTCTGTTCAAAAGTCCATTGTTATATCTGGCTGCATTTTTTTTTATTATTTTGGGGCAAAAAGAACGCAAGTGTGCCGGACGCTAATACCACTTGCACAGCGTGTGCATTAGAACCGTTCTGTAGTCTCTATACCTGACTTCCATTGCTATTTTTTCTACCGTTAATTAAGGCCGCAGTTCCTCATTTGCGTCTGCTGTATAACATTTGCGCAAGGAGGGAATTATACAGTAGGGATAGGATTTGGCTAGGTAGGGCTAGTGTTTCTGTTCCAAAGTCACAAAAGTCCATTGTTATATCTGGCTGCATTTTTTTTCTTTTGGGAGCATAAATAATTGGTGTTTGGTATGTGCCTTCATTGCTGCCCAAACCCCTGATGACGCCAGCAGAGGCTGGTGAAACATGTTGGGGGGCGGTTAATAGGTTTTAATTCCTGCCAAGCGTGTTAGTTAACAGCTAGATAGAGGTATTCCAGTGAGGTATATATGGTTTACTGTGGCTGAGTGAAGCAAACTAGCCACAGCTGACACCTCCACAGCAGTATCAGAGTGGGTTTATGTGCACACCCCACACTGAGAGAGATACATGTAAACATTTACAGACTGATACAAAGCTAACAACACGAGGCAGTTGTTTTTAATTCGCTATTTTGCTCACAATTTTATCAACCTAAATGGAATAAAAGTTACGTTTTAGTTGTATCACTATTGTATCTGGGAAAATTATTGGTCATTGCCTACACGGCATATGTAGTACAAATTATGTGTCCAGCTTAGACACCCAATATTTATAAGGCACAGAGGGATCGCTGAGGACATTGACATTGTTAGCTAGGTAATCCTTTACCATTTTACAAAACTTTTCCCTGCTAGTTGTGACACTAGACCGCTTATCCGAACCTTTTCCACATGCAGCGCTGTTCGTCTTTATTGAGAGCAGGTAGGGTTCCAGCGTGTGCTCAGATCGCACAGCAGTCAGTGAGCTGGCAAGTGTAAGCGCTGCTGCAGCGTTGCCAGACCGGCAGAAGCTGTAGGTGACTTTCGGAAATGGGCACCTTCACCAGCAGCTCAGGCAAAAAAGTGTAGTTTTTGAGAAACCGCTAAACCACTAAGTTGAAGCAGTTGTTTGGCCTGAGGGGGACTCCTGTTCGTCCTTCCTGTTGGAGGAACAGGTAGACTCATTCCTGTTATTAGTTCCAGGGTCCTATAGGGTCAGTTTGGTTTAGGTTCCTGTGTATGAACTCGCCTACCTTTGAGGCTGTTCATACTGGTAGTCAATCAGGATTAGAGTCATGGTTTCCTTTAGGAGGTATCCATCTACCTTCCTTAGTTTCCAGGCCTAATCTTCTTTCCCTCCTACGCTCTGTGTGGTTTTCCTCCCACAGCTGAGCGTAACAGTATCTGTGTGAGCTTGCCGAGCTCCAAAGCCGCCACCAAGTTGCAGCCGTTATCAGACACAACCACGCCTGGTTGTAGGTTGAGTGGCGAGAGCCACAACTCAGCCTGGTCCCTTATACCCTGCCTTAGCACTGTGGCGGTGTGTTGTTTGTCACCTAAGCAAATAAGTTTCAGCACAGCCTGTTGCCGCTTCCCCACCGCTGTGCTAAACTGCTTCCAGTTACTGACTGAAGTCTGACTGGTGCTGCAAGATGAGAATTCTTAGATGGAAGTAGTGGAGGAGAAGGAGGGGTTGCAGCCGCTAATGTAGGTGTTGGCGGAAATCCTGATGGAAGTAGGGCCCACAATCCTTTGTGTCGGTAGCACCTGTGCCATCCCAGTGTATGACTCGCTCCCAGCCTCCCCAATGTTCACCCAGTGTGCCGTCAGGGAAATGTAGCGTCCCTGGCCAGAAGCACTTGTCCATGTGTCAGTCGTTAAGTGGACCTTTCCATTAACTGGATTGGTCAGGGCATGGGTTATGTTACGGGACACATGCTGGTGTAAGACAGTGAGGGCACACCGGCAAAAATAGTGGTGGCCAGGTACTGAGTAATGAGGGACAGCCGCCGCCATCAGACTGTGAGAAGCCTCAGTGTCCACAAGCAACTTTTTCAGCACCAGCAATTTGTAAAGGTGTGCATTTAGTGCTATGGCCTGTGGGTGGGTTATGTTACAGGACACATGCTGGTGTAAGACGGTGAGGGCACACCGGCAAAAATAGTGGTGGCCAGGTACTGAGTAACGAGGGACAGCCGCTGCCATCAGACTGCGAGAAGCCTCAGTGTCCACAAGCAACTTTTTCAGCGCCAGCAATTTGTAAAGGTGTGCATTTAGTGCTATGGCATGTGGGTGGGTGGCTGGGTATTTGCACTTTCGTTCAAAGGCCTGGGGTATGGACATCTGTACGCTGCTCTGGGACACAGAAGTGGATGTGCTCGCTGATGGTGCTTGCAAGGGTCCAGGTGCAGGGAGGAGGCATCTGGGCCTGCGTCTTGGCTAGCACGTAACACATGGAAGAGGAGGCAGTGGTGTGACCCTCAGACACTGATTGTGGATCCAGGCGTTTGGCCCGCCTATTAGGGTGCTTTGCTGCCATGAAGATCATGCTGGTGGTGGTCAGGTTGCTAGTGTTCATGCCCCTGCTCATTTTGGTACGGCACAGGTTGCAAACGACAATTCTTTTATTGTCCACACTTGTTGGTGTGGCCTACCTTCTCCCTTTTGCCACTCCACCGCCTCTTCCAGCCTGTTGCGGTGCTGCGCATCCCTCCCCCTCTGTACTGCTGTCCTCGCTCAGCTTGCCTTCTTCCCATGTTGGGCCAGTTATTTCATCGTCCACTACTTCCTCTTCGGGAATGAATTTTTTCCCTTAAAGTGAGGAATATTGGCTTCTACCTCACAGGGGTTTTTTGCCTTCCTCTGGATCAACTTGCAGGATAACAGGCCAAACTGGATGGACAGATGTCTTTTTTAGGCCTTATAAACTATGTTACTATGTTACTTCTTCACTCTGGTCCTCATCCTGACAAGTTGACGTTCAGTGCTGCTGACACTCAAAAACATTTCAGGTGAAGGTCTGCTGCTGATCTGACCGTCTAAAACATTAGGGGCGAGTGCCTGCTGCTGAGCTGACCATGTAAAACATTGGAGGAGAGTGCCTGCTGCTGATCTGATAGTGTAAAACATTAGGGGTGAGGGCGTGCTGCTACTTGTGCTTTATGTACTAGTACTGTAAATATATGTTTCCTAACAATATTTCCTATAAAATCGATGTTATCTTGGGTTTTGGGTTTTTGTCATTCCGTAAAAGTGGCGTAATAGTCGGACATCATTGTTAATAGCAGCGACTTTGGTGTCCAAGATGCATCCAGACATCCTCCCCTACGGTCACATGATCGGCTAATGTCAGAACACATCTCACTGCCCTAAGACATGACAAACCAGGAAGTAGGATTTAAGCATGGGGTCAGGGATAAAAGAAAATGGCAAATGGACTGAATTTGAAAAAAAATCCAAGGAGTAATTAAGGAAAATAAAAAAAGATTGAACAGTAGTTTATGGCACAAGTTTAATGAGAAGACATGGCCAACCTGTAAGTTATAGTCTGAGCAAGCCTTATGTATTTGCTTACCAAAAATATCCCTGGACAACTATATATATATATATATATATATATATATATATATATATATATTTAGTTACTAGCTGAAGGACCCGGCTTCGCCCGGGTATATTTAATTTATTTCTTTTACTGTTTGTGTGTGTGTGTCGTTAAAAGATATCGAGAGTGCCCTCTACAGTGCCCGCCCCTTTAACAGTGACCTCTACAGCGTCCGGCCCCTTTAACAGAGACCTCTACAGCGGCCCGCCCCTTTAACTGCTCACCCCAAACCATCTTGATTGGGTTCAGGTCTGGTGACTGTGGAGGCCAGGTCATCTGGCGTAGCACCCCATCACTCTCCTTCTTGGTCAAATAGCCCTTACACAGCCTGGAGGTGTGTTTGGGGTCATGGTCCTGTTGATAAATAAGTGATGGCCCAACTAAACACAAACCGGATGGAATAGCATGCCGCTACATGATGCTGTGGTAGCCATGCTGGTTCAGTATGCCTTCAATTTTGAACAAATCCCCAACAGTGTCACCAGAAAAGCTCCCCCACACCATCACACCTCCTCCTCCATGCTTCACGGTGGGAATCAGGCATGTAGAGTCCATCCGTTCACTTTTTCTGTGTCGCACAAAGACACGGTGGTTGGAACCAAAGATCTCAAATTTGGACTCATCAGACCAAAGCACAGATTTCCACTGGTCTAATGTCCATTCCTTGTGTTCTTTAGCCCAAACAAATCTCTTCTGCTTGTTGCCTGTCCTTAGCAGTGGTTTACTAACAGCTATTTTGCCATGAAGGCCTGCTGCACACAGTCTCCTCTTAACAGTTGTTGTAGAGATGTGTCTGCTGCTAGAACTCTGTGTGGCATTGACCTGGTCTCTAATCTGAGCTGCTGTTAACCTGCGATTTCTGAGGCTGGTGACTCGGATGAACTTATCCTCCGCAGCAGAGGTGACTCTTGGTCTTCCTTTCCTGGGCGGTCCTCATGTGAGCCAGTTTCTTTGTAGCGCTTGATGGTTTTTGCGACTGCACTTGGGGACACTTTCAAAGTTTTCCCAATTTTTTGGACTGACTGACCTTCCTTTCTTAAAGTAATAATGGCCACTCATTTTTCTTTGCTTAGCTGCTTTTTTCTTGCCATAATACAAATTCTAACAGTCTATTCAGTAGGACTATCAGCTGTGTATCCACCTGACGTCTGCCCAACACAACTCATGGTCCCAACCCCATTTATAAGGCAAGAAATCCCACTTATTAAACCTGACAGGGCACACCTGTGAAGTGAAAACCATTTCAGGTGACTACCTCTTGAAGCTCATCAAGAGAATGCCAAGAGTGTGCAAAGCAGTAATCAAAGCAAAAGGTGGCTACTTTGAAGAACCTAGAATATAAGACATATTTTCAGTTGTTTCACACTTTTTTGTTAAGTATATAATTCCACATGTGTTAATTCATAGTTTTGATGCCTTCAGTGTGAATCTACAATTTTCATAGTCATGAAAATACAGAAAACTCTTTGAATGAGAAGGTGTGTCCAAACTTTTGGTCTGTACTGTATATACCAGAGGAATTTCACTCAGAGTTTAAGGGTGAGCTACATATACATGGTTTTATAATGTAGACATTGCTTAGTGCTAAAAACAAACTGCAAAAAGTAAAACTTTAAAAATTAGAACGACTTGCACTAGAAAAATATGCATAACTCTAGAGATAAGATACATTGATAAACTAGTAGTATTCTTGAGATTTGCCAAATTAAATAAATGATGAAGCTGAAATCTCTCCTCAAAATTTATACTTCACTTAAAGTATATAAATAAAGTACTTTATATGTTTTTCAATTATGAATTGCATTTTGCAGCCTTGCAATGAACTGTACATAAAATACCCCTGCGGATATTACATTCTAAAAGCTATGACCATTTGACTTGATAAGCCAATTATCTTTATAATTCTCAATGTGTTCCACAATGGGATTTATAAGTCTAGATTTTTTTGTTTATTTTTAAGGAAAAAAAAAACAAAGTTTCTCTGAAGTTCTTGATATGTTCAATTTACATGAACTTACTTAATGACTTGGGATATCTTGGCTCTACTTGGAACATTAGGGAGAGTCTCCATAATCCATAAACTGCTTTAGGAAATGCATCACAATTAAGCTTCAGAGGAAGCAAAATTTTAGCATATCTAAATACTTCAAACTACAGTGGTAGAAATTCCCTTAGCCGCTGCTGACCTAATTTGTAATGGAAATTTGTCAGAAAAGTTGTTCTGCTTTCCAAGTAATGAAAAAAAAAATTAAATATAAAGCATCACTTCAGAGTTATGTGACCTCTTTTCACTAAGCTGTATCTACTAGAAATGTACATTTTTAACCTGTGACTTTTAAAGTGCTTACCGGCTAAGTCAGAATAGGATGCTCTCAAGTTTTCTATGTAAGGATAAAGCAGTTCATATTTATGTTTATTTCATACCTAAACACCCCAAGAGGTTATCTAGGACCTTGATATTGACAACCTATCCTTAGGATAGGCTATTTATTTTAGATCGATCCTACACTGTTTTTGGGCTCCTACTGTGAGTCATTTATACCATACATTATCTACCATGTACTGCTGAATCTATTTTGTAGTGGCTATACCTGGTTATGCAGCTCAGTCCCATTCAATGCCAGGCACAGCCACTACAAAATGTACAGAGATCTTCCTGGAAAACAAGGAAGGGGATGTGGCGCCTGCTGGAGTGCCTATACCATTAGTCTGAGCCCCACTGATCTGATATTGGTGGCACATGCATTTCAAAATCTGAGAAAACTTCTTTAAGACAAGGTATCACACTCTTCTTGTAAACCTTGAGTGGATAAGTGAAAGATATTGTATATGATAACATTTTTGTCCTTTACTTTCAGTAATAAATAATCTCGACAAATATTAAATTTGGTTGGCATGCCCAAAAGAGTTTGGACTAGAGGAGTCACCTTCTACACTACAGATGGTGTATATTGCTTTCCTACTGGCCTGTAAATTACAAACAGGAAATTGATCATCTGATACCTCTTCCACATCGGGAAATATCAGAAAAGCTAATTTTATTTTTCTACTAAGGGAGGCAACTAAGAACAGCTCTCACTCTGTTGTATGCGGACTCTCATTGTTTTACTGAGTTTGCAGTTCGTTTTAAGTGTATGACCCTTTGTAGCTTTTCCTGGTGATAACTGCTGATTGTTGGAAAGAAGCCCTTTAATGTTTCCTTTTTAAAGTATTAAATTAAAGTAATGTATTATATTGATAGTGGTATTTTCATTTGTTCACTTTTTCAAGGTTTATCATAGAGATCAGCAAATTGATTTTATGATTTGGAATTCATCCCAAAATTTCTACAAAAAATTCAGGTTCTAACAAACCCAAATTTTGTATGATTTATTAAAGACAAATGAGATGGAAAGAGAGGTAACACTCCACTATAAAAGAGACACACAAGGCAGTTCTCCTTCCAAAAGAAGAGGAAAAAACTGAGTGTCCCTTTCATTACAGTTCTCTTAATTAGATGTGCAAGACAGTTCCCCTTCCAAAAAGATAAGCAAACTGACTGTTGCAGAAAATTTTCCTGGTTAGTTGTGCAGCCTTTGTCAGATTCTTGGGGATACTATTTCTCATTATGCAGATCATGTGTGAGGAGTATTGTAGTTCAGCCAATTTGTTTCTGGGAAAAATATATAAAAATTAGCATATCTTCTGTTGGCATCACAGAGGCTTAGTATTCTTTTCTTTTTGGAAGGAAAGCTACGGTTATTGCAAACCTTTTGGTTTCTGGGAAAGCTACCCAGGGTTATTTTCTTTTGAGACACTCAGTTTTCAGGGAAATTGGAGCATACTTGATTCGGGTAAAATCTATTCAGACCCAAATCAAATTTTTTCGAAAAATTGGACACAAATAGAATTTCAAGAAATTTGCTTATCTCTAGCTTATCACTTTTGAAAATAAATTCTGCCACTTCCATTTTTTAGTGTGTAATGCATACATTAACTTGTGCTTGCTTTAGACATTAGTACTTGCGTGCCTTCTGTTTTTCATACTTAAAATTTTGATAAGAAACTTGAAACCTGGAGCAATCCAGATCTTCTATGTATTAAAAAAAGACTTGTATTGAGGTGTAAACGATATCAATATATAATTACTGCATGTGATTGTGTAATTTTTACAACAAAGTGCAATATGTCCATCTTATCTAAACCAGCCAGATGTGGACGGTTAATGCTTAAGGTTCCTCTACTGTAGTTAATTAACACCAGTGATTACTAGAAAGACTACTGCTGCATATTCAGGTTTTTAAATAGTTTTTGAAACCAAAAGGAGGAGTAAATCAGAAAGTAGAGAATGCATTTTGGGCAGATATTCAGCTAACTCCTTTGCTGTCTGTGAATCTGCCAGTGCCTTCACTTCCTAGTGTACTGATGTCGCTGGCGGCTTTACAAACCGCAGAGAAGCACAGCTGCTGGAAGGATTGAAAGGTCAGTATTCTCTCCTCAACGTACGCCTCTGTCTCTCTTCTCCAGAGGCTCTGCTGCCACCAGTGAGTGCCGGCACACACATATTTGCAGCAGCACATGAGCAAAATCATGCATTCCTAGTGAAATGTAAGATTTTGCTAAGCCACAATGACACCAATGACTGGGTAGACCATAATAATGCTGGGCTAGAAACAAAAGAAAGGTATCAAATGAATCAGCGTGATCAAACCAACCAGGCAATTTGCCTGGTTTAATAGGGTTAATCATGATGCAGTGAATGTTTAATATAAGACACAGCTGATCGACCAACAGCATAAGGCCTTTTTCATACTTTATAGTTTTTCTGTGTTCTATCCAGTTAAGAAGAATTTAAAAAATCTCATTCATATACTGCAGCACATAGCCACATATTTTTCTGTTATATTATGCTCAGCATGCTCTACTTTTGAAGATTGTGTGTTTTTCTTTCTATTGGCTTTAATAGGGAAAACCACAAACAAAAATCATATCTGCCGCCTCCAAGAGAAGCCGCTCTCACATGTAGGGTTTAGCTGTGTTTTTTTAAGAGACTGAAAGACTGTAATATAATGTTAGTTGGGAGTCTATAAAAGTATAAATATACTTATAAACATAAATATCTTGGTTAAGGGAAATTCCTAAAAAAAATGGATTCCTATAGAATTGATTTGTTCATCTCTTTTAGTAACACTACACTAGAGTATAGCGTTTTGATATTCTAAAGAACTCCAAGGCTATGTTTCTGCAAATTCAAATATATTTTACAATGTATTTGAGCATATAATATAATTAGTTGCTACATAACTTTTAAATTGATTTTTTTCAGTATTTTACAAATCCACAGTTTGATACTTTGAGTAGTTTGCTCCCAAACTCCTAGCTGTAGGATAGGTAGTAATATGAAGACGAAGAGCACAGGGACGGATGAAATGACCTTTTCTGTGCCGTATGTGGCAAAATGATACCCAGCTGATCTTGTTCTGATTTCAATTTACTGTTCTCCTAATCATTACCTAAACCCCATACTCAAAAGTTGTCCCCTACAGACTCACATATGAAAAATAAGACATCTTGTTGTGACTTATTTTTACTTGCAATTACTGGCAATGAATACACACCATACAAATTGTGTCAATGAACAAAACTTTGAGCAGTGACTATTTCTATTCAATCAAGAGATTGTATTGCTATGGAAAAAAAAGAGAAAAAATCCTAGCAACCACATATCTAGTATATTGTCTATAGCCAAATGCATAGCCTTGTAGTATGTAGGTTACTCCTTTAAATGTATTCTGAATTTGTCACTTTGTCACTGTCAGTTTTGCACTGGGTCTCTTTTACATGTCTTGCTGAGTCAGTAGCACCTCATGGGCAACACAGTCCTGCTGCAAACTGATGTCTGGAGAGGACTGACTAAGGTAGGATATTCTGTATACTGTATTCCTGACATACTCTACCTATTTGGTGAAATATGACTACATATCCTACTGGGGATGCCACTGATTCTGCCAATGGAGATGGAGGTATAGGGACTGAGCAGACTATCTTCCCTCCACAGGTCAGCACACAGCAGGATTTTTAAGAAAGCCCAGAGAACCCTTTTAATATACATTTGCTTATCTAGCAACATGTACGTTAGTGGTTGTTCTTTGGATCTAATTTCCTTCTAACACACATCAGGCCAAATTTTCATAAAAGACAGTTAGCCTTTCAGTGTGTCTGTGCAAAAAACAGAGGGCCAAGAGAAAGTCACAAAAACATGATGGAGAGAACATAACAAAATGGCGGCTTAAGGCATCATTGTTGGTCTCATGTTCATATGTGCCTGCATTACTGAGAAAAATGAAGTTTTAGCATATGCAAATGAGCCTCTAGGAGCAAGAAGGGCATTGCTGTTACACCTAGAAACTCTGTTCTCGCTACAGCTGCCTCAGAATTAACTCTCCACTATAACTTACACGACCAAGCAGTGAAAACCTTATTTTTAATTTTCTACTAACTGAGCTTATTCTATTAGTATTATTATGTTGTGTGAAGCAAGTTGCAATAAAGGTACTAGCAAGGTTGGCCTGGGGTTTTTCAGAAGGCCTCTGGCTGCTCAGCACCCTGTGAGTGCATTCATAGGATGCTGATCAGAGGACATGTTTCAAATACCTTTGAAGACTTATCTTCCTTGAGAACAAAGGATTAGGGATGTTGAAGATTGACATGCCCAATCCTTTCATTTCCCAACATAATTGTTTGCTTGTTGACCAGTTTTGTCAAAATCGGTGGGTTTGGCTATTCTAAATCCAGTTTGTATGACCAGTTGAATAAGGGAGAACATTTGGCTATAAATTGTCAAATGAAGATTGCTAGCTAAAAATCTATCACTAGACATACAGTCATGATGAAGAGAAAGCAATTATAAAACACACATATTGTCATAAACAGGTACTGTAATTATAATTAGAGATGAGCGAATCGAAGCTGACGAAGTGGAATTTGTTATGAATTTCATGGAAAATTCGATTTGCAACGAAAGCGAATTTCTTGGCGATTCGTAACGAATTTTATTTTATTTTTTCCTAAAATGGCCGCAATCACATGGCATGACATGGGGGAAGGATCTCTGGGACAAAGAAGTAAACACCCACAATGCGATCACATGCAGACATGTAGCCAATCAGCAGCCAGCCAGGTCCTGTGATGTCACAGCCCTATAAATAGCTCTGCAGCGCTGGAAAGCGCCATTTGCTATTGATGTTAGACCAGAGACAGACGTCAGGAGAGATAGGGCAAGTGATAGGAAAACGTTTCAAAATACAAGAAAAGAGATCAGGGATAGATAACCTGAATTGCAGGGATAGGAGAGGGACGATTTGTGGACAGAAAATCAGGCAATGAGTCCGCTATCCATATACACTGCAGCAGCAGTGAGTGGGGATAGGGGTTAGCCTCTTGTACAGCACTGCACTGTCTTCTGAAGGCTGTTTTGGGGTGCTTTATACAAAGAAGCACCACTAGTGTCACTTTTTTGCAGTGCAGTGAAAGAGGATCAGAGCCTTGTTTAGGGGTACATTAAAAAAATAAAAAAAATAGAAAAATATAAAAAAAATAGTGAATCTCAGTTTGTGGGGTTGTCAGTGTTACTTTTAAATAAATATTTTAGGCCTCATTCACCATCCAAGCAGAAAAGCGTGATATTGCTGTAAGGTAGTCAGTGAATATCATTTAAAAAAAAAAATCTCAGTTTGTGGGGTGGTTAGTTTCAAATAAGTATTTTAGGCCTCATTCGCCATCCAAGCAGAAAAGCGTGATACTGCTGTAAGGTAGCCAGTGAATATTTAAAAAAAAAAATAGTGAATCTGAGTTTGTGGGGTTGTCAGTGTTACTTTTAAATAAGTATTTTAGGCCTCATTTGCCATCCAAGCAGAAAAGCGTGATATTGCTGTAAGGTAGTCAGTGAATATCATTAAAAAAATAGTGAATCTGAGTTTGTGGGGTTGTCAGTGTTAGTTTCAAATAAGTATTTTAGGCCTCATTCGCCATCCAAGCAGAAAAGCGTGACATTGTTGTAAGGTAGTCAGTGAATATCATTTAAAAAAATATATATATATCTCAGTTTGTGGGGTGGTTAGTTTCAAATAAGTATTTTAGGCCTCATTCACCAGCCAAGCAGAAAAGTGTGATATTGCTCTAAGGTAGTCAGTGAATATCATAAAAAAAATAGTGAATCTGAGTTTGTGGGGTTGTCAGTGTTTGTTTCAAATAAGTATTTTAGGCCTCATTCGCCATCCAAGCAGAAAAGCGTGATATTGCTGTAAGGTAGTCAGTGAATATCATAAAAAAAAAATTGTGAATCTGAGTTTGTGGGGTTGTCAGTGTTACTTTTAAATAAGTATTTTAGGCCTCATTCGCCATCCAAGCAGAAAAGCGTGACATTGTTGTAAGCTAGTCAGTGAATATCATTTAAAAAATATATATATATCTCAGTTTGTGGGGTGGTTAGTTTCAAATAAGTATTTTAGGCCTCATTCGCCATCCAAGCAGAAAAGCGTGATATTGCTGTAAGGTAGTAAGAGAATATCAATCTGAGTTTGTGGGGTTGTCAGTGTTACTTTTAAATAAGTATTTGTGGCCTCATTTGCCAAAGAAAAAGAAAATTGTCATATAGTGTGTAGTTCTGTGCAGTAACCCATTGTACTGCAGTTCGGCAACCCATTGTTAACCCACTCTATGGGTGATGGTATTTCTGAAATAAATAGGTCGTCGTGGGAGGCAGGGAGCAAAGTAAATCTTTTGGGTGGATTTTTAATTTCCTTTTATTTTAAATTTGTAATCAATCAGTGTGTCAGACAGAGCCGTGACAGGCCCTTCACAGGGGAGGGGCAGTGGCACAAATGTTTCTGGAATAGGCACAGGTCGCAGCAGAGGAAGGGGGCGTGGCATTAGGGGTCACTTGGCGAGGCCAGAGCTACCGGTGTCATCTAGCGGTCGTGTGTTGACCACCAACCCAGCGGTTCTTGAATGGTTGACTTGGTCATCCACTTCCTCCCAGATGACATCGGACACCCCCAGCCAAGATTCGGTGGGTTTGTCAGATTCAACCCTTAGTTGGCATGGGCCTGGAGCACCTCCACTGCTCTCACCTGTCTTCAACCTGCCTCTGTCCTTTTCGGTTCCCACAGCTATAGAAGTACTATATGCTGTGGGCTCTGAGCCACTATACAGCGAGGAGGAACTACTTGAGGACAGACAGCAGCTATTGGGAAGCCAAGAGGTGGGGCAGAAATCCGCTCCTTCCAGTAGGCGGTCAAGTACTGATGAGGAGAGTGTAGTGGGAGGTGATGTTGAGAGCGGTCAGGCTTTGTACACAAAGACAGTTGAGGAGGACATTGGCGACGTGCAAACTGTAGTTGATGATGATGTAGCCGATCGCACTTGGGAGCCGGGTGAAGCAAGGGCTTCATCATCATTGTCGTCATCTGCAGACGAGACTGACAGCTTGCGTGTGAGGCATCGGTGCAGCCAGCAAGTCGGTAGTGTGGGTGGGAGTCAGCGTAGTGGCAGCAGTGCGAGGTCGGTAGCCAAACGGGCACGGGGTAGACCGTACTCTTCGCAGGTGCTTTCCGGCCTTGAAAAGAGTGGCGCAGCAGCTCAGCCAGGCAGCGGAGGTACTACTCCGTCAGTGCGGAGTGTTGGTGGTAAAATCTCCTACTCGGCGGTGTGGAAGTTTTTTGTTAAGACGCCTGAGGAGGTGAACATGGCTATAAGTAGAATCTGTGGTCAGAAAGTAAAAGCGTGGCCAGGGTACTTATGTTGGCACCATGGCCCTGCGCCAACATATGCAGCATTACCACAAAGTGGCCTGGGAGAACCGTGGCTCAGATGTGGCGGTCCAGTCGGCAGCAGAAACAGCAGCATCACCCAGTAGCACGCAGCCCATTTCAGGCAGTCAAGACTCCAGCACCTCTGCCGAAGGGAGCTGTCTCTCATCATCTACCGCTCCAGATGCTCCTGCTCCTCCTCCTCTTATTCATTGCCACTTATTACGGCAGCAGTCGTTCACCGAGGCAATTACAAAGAGACAGCAGTACGCGTCCAGCCATCCTACAGCGCAGAAGCTGACCGTGCTCCTGTCCAAGTTGCTCGTGCTGCAGTCCTTCCCTTTTCAACTGGTGGACTCTGCACCGTTCAGAGAAATGATGGCTTGTGCCAAGCCGAGGTGGAGAGTGACAAGCCGTCATTTCTTTGCCAAAAAGTCAATCCCAGCCCTGCACAAATATGTAGAAGAGAAGGTGGCTCAGTCCTTGAGTCTGTCGGTGTCTGCCAAAGTGCACGGCAGTGCCGACGTGTGGAGTTGCAACTACGGTCAGGGACAGTACATGTCCTTTATGGCCCACTGGGTCAATGTGCTTCCTGCCCAGCCACACGAGCAACTTGAACAGGTGACGCCACTTTCTCCTCCTCGTTGTCAAACTGCTGATCCTGCGCTAATGTCCAGCTCCTTCTCCACCACCTCAGCCTCCACTGCAGGGCCAAGTAATAGTGCTCCTCCAGTGTACCACATGTGCAGGGCACGGCGGTGTCACGCAGTTCTACGCCTGGTTTGCCTGGGCGAACGAAGTCACACAGGGTAGGAACTGCTCCGTGTCATGCGAAATCGATTGCTGGCTTTCTCCGCGACAACTAAAAATCGGAACCATGGTGACACGCTGCGCCAAGGAGGGCTGAGCCATGCGCCCTGCATGGCGCATGTATTTAATTTAGTTGTCAAATGTTTCCTCAAGTCTTATACCCAACTGCAAAACATTCTAAAAATGGCCAGGAAACTTTGCATGCACTTCAGCCATTCCTACAGCGCCAAGCACACCCTCCTTGAGCTGCAGCGGCAGAATTGCGTCCCCCAACATAGGCTGATATGTGACGTTTCCACCCGTTGGAATTCTACCCTCCATATGTTGGACCGACTGTACGAACAGAGAAAGGCCATAAACGATTTCTTAATGATCCAAGCGGACAGGAGTACTCCCCTGTGTAATTTTGATGTCAGCCAGTGGCAGCTCATGCGTGACACCTGCCGCTTGCTCAGGCCCTTAGAGGAGGCCACGTTATTTGTCAGTCGCCAGGACTACGGTATGAGCAACGTCATTCCACTGCTTCATGTCCTGGAACAGATGCTGCAAAATCTTTCTGGTCAGGGGACTGGAGACGTGGAGACTGCATCTCACGGCCACATGAGTCCGGTGGGGGCTGATCTGGAGGAGGAGGAGGACATTGGAGCACAAGCATTTAGTGGTTTTTCTATCCAGGTGACAGAAGAGGAGGAGCAGGAGCAGCCAGAGGAGGTAGAGGGAGATGCGGAAGATGAGGCAGATGACCCAGAGACACCATGGCAGTATACAGTGGAGTTGGAGGCAGGGAGTCCCTCCGAGACACTTGCGCAAATGGCCCGATGCATGCTCACTTGCTTAAGTAGTGACAGCCAAATAGTCACCATCCGGCAGGATGACTTCTGGCTCTCCACCCTCTTGGACCCTCGCTACCGGTCTAAAATGGGGGCCTTTTTTTCACCTGCTGAGAGGGAGGACAAACTGAAGTACTATAGAGACATCCTATGTACTCAGTTGGCTTCTGCCTATCTCCTCGTCCATCCTCTCGCAGGTCTGACCGGGGGGTCCCTCAGCGCTCACGTACCACTGCCACGGTTGCTGTGGGGGGGGGGTCGGGGGTTAGGAGCAATACCAGCTCCATCAGCAGCAACTTGAGTCTGGAGTCGCTGATGAGCAGCTTTCTTCACCTGCCAAGTGAGGAAAGTACTCACCAGCAGCGGCGGCAGCAGCAGCAGGTAGACCAGGAGCAGACCCTGAACCAGCAGGTGGTGGCCTACTTGGACAGCACCCTGCCACCCCACATCCGCTGGACTACTGGGCAGCCAAACTGGATTTGTGGCCGCAACTGGCCGATTTTGCACTGGAGAAGCTGTCCTGGCCGGCTAGTAGTGTGGCATCAGAGCGGGTGTTCAGTGCGGCGGGGGCCATAGTTACCCCAAGGAGAACTCGCCTGTCCTTCCAAAATGTGGAAAGACTTACCTTTGTCAAAATGAATCAGGCGTGGATCAGCCAGGATTTCCACCCACCAACGCCTGATGCATCAGATTAGATCAGCCATGATGCGTCTCCCAAACCTTGATAAATGAGACTGTATTCTTCAGGCTACCTGCCTCAGCCACTCTTATGATGCTGCCACCCGCCTGATGCCACACATCTACCAGCTGCTCCTTCTACCACCCAGCATCTTTACCAGTGACTTTACCACCAACCTCTCCACTCTGTCACTGACCCAATATGTAGCCTACTGATGATGCTGCCACCTCAACAATCAGGTCTACTCATGCTGCTACTGCTGTCACCTCCAGGCTATGTCACCATGCCACTCTGTGCCCTGATGCTGTTGCTGCCGCCGCCTCCACACGCTGTCTCCCAGCTGCTGCTCCCTCAAAACTATCTAATTGTGCCTCTCTGTGGCCTACTCATGCTGCTGCGTCCGCAGCTTCCACGCGCTGTCTCCCAGCTGCCGCTACCTCCAAACTATGTAATTGTGCCACTCTGTGGCCTGATTCTGCTGCGTCTGCCACCTCCACACGCTGTCTCCCAGCTGCCGCTACCTCCAAACTATGTAATTGTGCCACTCTGTGGCCTGATACGAGATGTGGCTGAAAG
The DNA here is from genome assembly GCA_900303285.1 of Rhinella marina. Taxonomy (NCBI): domain Eukaryota; kingdom Metazoa; phylum Chordata; class Amphibia; order Anura; family Bufonidae; genus Rhinella; species Rhinella marina. The sequence continues at coordinate 29,831 of ONZH01003267.1, forward strand.
AAGTCATCATGGTGGTCTGTTATGAATGGAGATGATGATGATGAAAGAGAACATCTGTATCAGAGGAGATGTGATTGGATGTAAAAGATATGTAGTGCTGTATTGTCATGTATCTGCAAAATGTAATTTCAATAATAATAGCAAGCATCACACTGCATGCTGCTCTATTCAAATCTGAAGTAACTACTGACAGTGACTTAGAACAGAGATTATGAGAGCGGAGTGAGAATAGCCTTATTTTGTTAACATGTATCACTGTTCGCTTCCTTGAGTGGACTTCTTGTCACCGGGGATACTTGGAGTGAAAAGTTTGAAAACCTCTGTTCTATAGAATGCCTTCTTATTTCCAGTTGCTTATCTCTGAGTATGCCAAAGTAATAATGTGATTTTCCATTCTAACTAAATGTATTCTGTATAGTAATGTTCTATGCAAAATGTATGCGGTACTTGGTTTTATTTTAGTATTGTTTATTCCACGGGTTGTCTAAAAATGGGAGGCATGAGAATATGTTGCAGCTTAAAAATTCAGAACTCCTTATAGCGTATTGATGCTTATTCATATTGTCATAAGAAGATTGGAATATTTTCTAGATAGCTTTTTTTAATATATAAATATCCATTGATATTCATCTTATTTTGCTGTGACTGTTGTTGCAATGAAGCAATGTCCTAGAAGCATTGAGCTACATGCATCCACTTACAGTGCCCAGGGCGCCATTATCACATCAGCCATCAGTCACAACTTATGTTGGGTTCTGTCTTGACATTTAACTGTAATGGACAGGATAGTTTAAAATAAGTTTATCCTCACAGATGTGGCCTTAAATTTTCTTTATAACTTTACTTTATTCCTCTCTGCGCCTTCTGTCATTTATCCCCCTATGGATGTGTCTTGAGAATGGCAGTAAATGAGCTATTTATGTGAAATACAGCTGGTAGTGGTTGAAAATATCATCTATGTAATAGATATTAATATGTGTATAATCTCCTGTGAATGATATCTGCACAAATTATGACTATTGATGTAAAGGAATTCTTAGGCCTCAGGCATAGGCTACAGAGCCAAGCCATAATATGAACCACAATGTTGTACTATGTATGGTACATTATTTTGAGATTATTTTCCATAAAGGCAATGCTACTTGTGGGAATAACTTTGTAATACCGCATTAAATAGAACAGGGAACCATTATGTTTGCTTCTGCATGAAATCAGATCCATACAAAAATATAGAAGAGCACTATGGGTACCATATTATGGCTTCAATGTTGTATGGAACTTTAAAGGGGTTTTCTAGAATTATGGCCATTTTAGCCAGCCATTAGAGCATGTGGTACCTGTTGAAAAACTTGTACTCTCATACTCTCAGCCACTACATTCAGTGATTACTTCCAACCAGGATATGGACATGGTCATGTGCAGCTAATCATTGGCCTCAGAGTTGACATGACCCCAAGCAGCACTTGACCCAGCAGTGATATACCATTTTTTGGACATATCATCTCTGGGGCCAATCATTGGCTGCAACTGCGCACATGACCCTGTTCATACTCCATCTGGAAGTAAACAGACCAGGGAAAGAAAGATCACCGAAAGGGGCCAGGTCACTGAAATGGAGTGTCAGTGAGCAGGTAGATATCCTGGAACAACTTTATTAATGCATCCATAAACATCAAGCCTAAAAGTCAATTCATTTTATAAGCAGAGAGGAGTCATTTTTGATGCCCTCTCAGATTGCAGTCACAGTCTCTGTTGAATAATCAACTTAGACACAATGAAACCGGTCTGTGTCAGGATAGGATAGGAAATATTTTTATTTGTTATCATAGCCATTTGATCTGATTATTGTTCAAGTCTGGGTCAAAAAGTTCCCAATTAATTTTGTCAGAGTGGTAGTGGAAAGGGGACACTGAGTGGAGAAGAGGAGTGTTACTCTCCACAACATAGCAGATTTAAATACTATTTTAGTTGTTTTAACCCTTTCATGACCGGACCTATAAAAGGCCTGGATGTCCAGGCAACTTTTTGGGATTTGGGCACATGGTGGTTTAGTGACCCTATTTTTTTTTTTTGTTTGAATACGAAAATAATTTTTGCAATTTTTTTTACTTGACACTTAGGACTTATTATTAGAAAGTTTTTTTTTAAAGATATTTTATATTTTTTTAGGTGTAATTTAGACAAAAACCGCTAATTCTTATTAAAGAAAAGTAATTTTTTTTTATTATAGATTTTTATTTTTTAAATATTAAAACTGACACATAAATTAATTATTGCAATGGGTTCCCTATTTGATGACGATCGTTTTGATATATAGCATGTATAGATTTTATTTGACGGGGCGACTATGGTGACTGTTTCCATTGGCGACTGCGTGTTTAATTTTTTTTTTTTACACTTTTTTTGTTTGTTTTTTATTTATTTTTTTACTTATATATTAATTTACTTTTGACAAATAATATGTCCCCCAGGAGGTCATTAAAAGACCTCTAGAGGACATTGACTTTTTTTTTTTTTTTTAACACTTTTTTTCCCCACTGTTTCCACTGTAACTGGGGCATCCACAGGAGCCCCAGTTACAGGGGAAAACAGACCCTTGGGGGCTCATTAGACACAGGCAGAGCTGATCAGGGTCTCCTTAGACCCTGCAGCACTGCTGTGGCCCCGAGACACCCGGCGGTCACGTGACTGCCGGGACTAGTACAGGAAGCGGCGCTGCCGCATCTTTCCTGCTGCTCCTCCGGCTTAGGTAAGGCTCTCCTCCGGCTTAGGAGAAGACAGAAGCGGTAATAAGCCACTCCTGTCTTCTCCTCAGGGTCCCCGCTCTGTCTGTGAGCCGGGACCCGACCTGCTCCTGCTAGATTGCAGGAGCAGGAGCTTTAATCCCAGCGCTGGGATTAAAGCGCTGCCTGCACGTGTATATACGTGCTATCTGCACGGGGCATGTGCAGATAGGACGTATATAGCCGTATGGCAGTCGTCAAGGGGTTAAGGTAGGTGACAGCATGATAGCTGCTACTGATCCCCTCCAAAAGATAAACTCAAAAACTGCTGAAAATAATAGTTAGGGCTTATATTTAGTGTTGAACGAATCTAAGTATCTGAAGTGGACTTCGATCCAAATTTCAGGGAAAATTTGATTCTCCGTGAAGCTGAAATTCCTTGTGCTTTGTGGTAACAAATTAATTTTCACTGAAATGGTGGTAAAAAAAAAAAAAAAAACTAAATGCTAACCTCATTCATTTGAGTGTGAAGAGACTGCTGTGGCCATCTTGATTGAAGGTCCCGTGCGAAATTTTGTTGTGCCGTGATGTATGACATCACCACACCAGCCAATGCTATGATGTCATTATACTCCCTGAAAGCTCTAATTTTTCATCTTAGATGCCTTGATAAGCAATGAACACGGCATCTGAGAGGTTCAATGATTGGGGTGGCGCAATTGCCATTCCCTGTTATTGCGCCCACAACTTACAAATTATAGAAAAAAGTGTTTGATAATCCACATATAAAACCAGTGACTTTATATTCAAGTAGGCCCTTATAATAAAATGTATGGCAAAGGGAAGAGTGCAAATAAAAAACTCATACCTCGTCATCTGAGAGTAAGAATGTGGGTAGTAATGCAAACAGCAGTAGAAGCACCAGCCATCCAGCCAGTAGTAGTAGTAGTAGGCCAAAGTTTTCTCTGAATTCCCATAGGTGTCACAATATCACTGAGGACAAAGAGAATGAAATGTGTAGTCTGGATGGTTCACTCTTCCTCTCAGTCACAGCAGGATAATGTCAAGATCTCTTCTGAGCCTGACACCATGTCTTGGAACCAGGCGTCATAGCTTCCTCTTGCTGATACTCCTTGCGGCCACAGAAAAGCCTTCACTGCCCCATCCTAGTGGGTGCCTTCTTTTTTTCCTAAGAAGAGGCAACAAAACTCCCCCATATGTTTTGGAAGATACTCAAGAATGTCTGTCTGTTGATGACTTGTGTGAAAAGCATGTGGACTGCAATAAGAAGGAGGTTCAGGTGGAAGGTGGGCCCCATGCATAGTTGTGTTAGTGGTGGTGGTTGAAGCAGTAGTAGAGGCACTTGTAGCAATATTAATTGTGGTAGGGGTAGTGATACAGACAGCTGATAAAAGTTTTGGGGTTAGTGAGGACTATGGGGATGATTGTGTGTGGTAATGGATCTGGGAGCTGTATGGGGTGCTGAAGAGAAGCAGGAAACATCAGAGAAGAAAGGTAGTGGCCACAGCGGCAATAAAGAGCAGAGGCAACATACGGCCAGAACCTTCCAAAAAAATGCCGGCACTAGATCTGCATCTAATATGGTCAGCTTGAGAACTCGTGATGCTGCTGATACTGTGGGTGCAGACTCAAAATGTGCCAGACTTAAGTCAAACTTGGCTGCTGCTACATAGATCTGAGGAAGTATCTCCTGTCTAGCAGTATTTCATCACAGTGCTGGAAGATTAAAGCACTGCGGTGTGCAAGATCTGCAGGATTAAATAAAACTGTATGTGTTGAAGCACAAATGTAGGCATTGCACCACTTTATTGCAGCACATCACATGAAGTGACATTACCAGATCCAGCAGAAAAATAGAAGTAGCCACCACCTCATGCAACAAGAGTGTCCTCCCAGTCTCCCTTTCAGCTGCCAGGCTGCATCCATGAGCAGTACAGTATCCTTGTGATTGTCATCATTTGTTTATGCTTCTCCCACTCAGACCACTCCTTTTCTACTCCATTCCATCAACAGCCATTGATAATGGAATGCATGGCCATGAAACAACTCTACAAGCCCAGCATCCTATCGATGTGCAAGCTTAACTCCCACCCAGCCAAGCTGCTGGCGGTGTAGCAACCACTGCCATACCACTTAGTGGATTCTGCTTCCTTTAGAAAATCGATGGCATATGTAGTGCCCTAGAGCAGGGACACTCTGAAGTCTGGACAATCTTTTGAATGTCTGGTTTAGCTCTGTTATATCTGAAAAACTGCTTGTGTGTAGAAAAACTGTCATTGCCATTGAGTATCATTGAAGCTCTACTATAAGTCTATGACAGCTGGGAGTGGTAATTTTGTATCTGTTTATTCAATGTTTCTCCACTCCACCCCTCCCACTAGAATATTCTAGTTCAGCCTGGAGCGGAAGACTCTGCCAGTCTGCATGAGTGAGCAGAAGAAGACACTGATGGGGATGCTGGGCCAGCCCTGTGATGAAGGAGTCACCAAGACTACTGAACTGCAGACCGTGGGCCTCCAGCCTTTGACCAGGGTACCTGCCTTCTGAGAGAGAAATTGGGACAGCTACGTATTTCAGGCCTTTCTTCAGCATCAAACACTTCTTCTGCTAGGGAGGAGACTGGAGAAGCCAGCCCTATGACTTGTCTGTATTGTTTTGCACCTCAATTATTTTAGTAAAGAAGCACACTCGTTTACTGCTCTAGACTTATTTCCTATTGGGGTGCACTACACCTTACCATCCCTTCCAGAGGGCAGCAACACGTGGTGACACCTCGATGGTGTCAGGGGGACCCAGCGTAGTGTTGGGGCCACCCCAAGCCTGGCCACTGCACATGTGCTCAGCCTCACTGGAAGATAATTAGCTGCCATTATTTCTCCAAAATAAACATCCATGCCTTGCACTCTCACATAGAGAAGAACATGGACCACTCTTTTCAATTTTTGTTGTTCGGCAAAAACACAGTGAACACTTGGAGCAGCTGATACGGGCAGGGACATTGGGTCAATGTTTTTGCAGCAGTGCAGTATCCCAGACCTGGGGTTAACTGCAAATGAATTGTATATATTTGTGTATTGTAATATTATGTATTTTATGTACTGGCTGTGCATCCCAACAGGGAAGATGTGGATGAAAAATGTGGCCCTGTTTCTCCCCTGTTGTTTGGAGTGGGCTGGTCCCAATTCCTGCCACTAGGGGAAGTTTCCGGTACAGCTACTGAGAGAAGAGGAAAGACATGCCAAAGTTCCTATCCCTGGGAACCAGTTATCCTTCTTCTTTTTGATCAATAC